>JARYGA010030102.1:0-21193 GCA_030545235.1 Helianthus tuberosus | reverse complement strand
TTATACCGACGCCACAAGGTGTCGCAATGAATGAAACAATTCAATAATAGAGGTGATCGAACAAGTATCACCTGTGTTTTGCATATAACGCTCAATCATAATTAGCCCAAGCTACAAGTTTGTACTGACATCACAAGGTGTCGTAGTGACTTAATAATTCAATAATAGCGGTGATCAAACAAATCCACCGTGTTTGAAGTCAAATGAAAGCGCCATGAAGTAAATATGAATGTTTGTTCCAACAAACATTGAAAGATTTTCAATTGAAAATAGAACATCAAAGAAATAATGTTTTCGATCGAAGATGAAGAAGCAATGAATATCGTAAAATATTCGATCGAAGTTGAAAGAACCGTTAGTAGGTATACCGGAATATAAGATGGATTTGTGTACCATTGTCTTAACACACTATTGTATTAAGACTGTTGTAATGTGATAAACCAAAGCGGATTTAAAGCAATTCTATAATTAAATCCGTGTATGAGATGTGTAAACGAGTTTAGCGCAAGGTTCAAATAAGTGAAAATACCACCACAAGGTGTCGAAATCGACAAACAATTTAATGGAGTGGAATGCCAAACAAGTTTACTTCGACTCGGAACAAATGAAACACTTGTTAAAATTGATTTGAATATGATGCTCCCAATACATCATATGGTGTCTTGAATTGAATATGTGTAATGAACAAGTTCAAACAATTGAACTTGGTTTTAGCGTAATCCGACAATAAGTATATGTATCGACAAGAAAACTTTCGGCATGGTCACAACGAAAAACCATGTATGTAACTTGAAAAGAAGAGAAATTTTCAAGAAAATGTGTTGACTTGATAACAAAGGAGCCAACAGTTACAATAATGTGGGTCATTCGAATTCACAAGTCAATAATAATGATTGTGGCACAATGTCCATTAAGAGGAGTAGAGATACGAAAATCTACTCGGTAAATATGAGAGTCGAAATTTCAATAAAAGAAATTTGAGGACTTTACCTGGGGTTTCGTGTGACGACCAATTGTTAGGTGACATTACCATGGAATGTCGAACATAGCGTATTCGTCGTTAGTTAGGTTAGGGGGGAATGCGGAGACAATCGTCTTCTCCCTGGCGTGATTCGTGTCGTTGCAGGATCGCGTGACAAGTTGTCGTTTCCTGATCGTTAGTTCTCCTGCTGACAGGAATCTAGCGTCGTCGTTAAATTGCGTCATCGTTCCTTCTCAAAGGCCTCGCCTCGATAGTCGTGTATGTCGTACTTCAACCTCCGTTGATGTATAACTTAAGTTTCACATATACTTGTGCACTAGCGTTGTGTGCCGCGTAGAAGGTGATGTACCCCGACATCCGTTGGCGTAAAAATTGAGCTCCATGTATTCTCATGTGCTAGCGTTTTGCGTAGGCTGCCTGCTCGGGAAGTTAAGTATTATAGACAATATGGATAACAGCGCGTGCCCGAGTTAATATTCGCGGTGCCTACGTGATGACCTTTAATGAACACACACATGCGCAAATAATCAATCATGTAATCAAATAAGCATGTTGGTCACCAATAAACGATCAAGTAATCTCCCCTAGTCCCACTAGTCTATCCTCCCAGCCTCTCAGACTGAATCTCCTAGTCCCACTAGCCAAATTCTCCAGCCTCTCAGACTGCTCTTCCTAGTCCCACTAGCCTTCCTAGTCCCACTAGCCTCCCAGCCTCTCAGACTGCTCTTCCTAGTCCCACTAGCCTCCCAGCCTCCCAGACTGACTTCCTTTCCGAAGGTTTTAAATGCATGTTTCCTAAACTCTCAGATTTCTGTGTACTGTATGTAATCGTTTCGTGTACCGTGTGTAAAACACCACAATAGCGTATGTTTGAAAACAAAATTTTGACTGTTTGCTTTTCGGCAACGGTTGGAGACCATATTCGAGTACTAGGCGTTCTGTAGGTATTTAACGTCTCAATAGTCTAAGTTCCCAGAGGAAAGTGAGGTTAGAGCCTAGGTATCGCAACAGGAACCTAATTCGCTGTAACCTATAGCTCTGATACCAATCTGTCACACCCCGAAATTATCAGAGCATCGGCGTGACCGGACTGGTATCTTCATTGCACAGCGGAAGCAAATAAGCAAAGACTTCTAGAAATTGAACGCCTACTAAGTACTCAAGTCTCCAAGGTTCTCCTATTCCAACCGTGCCTTAATTTTGAAATGCAACCTGAGAAAGAACATGCGAGAAAAATCAACATAAAGTTGAGCGAGTTCATAGTTTGTTTGTAAAAGATTTGACATAATCTTTTGAGTTGTGAAAGGTTTGAAATAAATCTCTTGAGTTGTGAAAGATTTGAAATAAATCTTTGGAGTAACCGGTTTTTGAAATAGTATTAAGAAAACGAATCAAAAATCATTTTCTTGCCAAGTTATATGGAAACGTTGTGTTTGTAACACGTTATGTTCATAAAACCATGTATTTGTAATGTTCGTATAACCATCAATGCCCACCCTGACTTTGACCCGCATAATCCTATGCTTTGAATTTTGTATAAAACATGGTATTTAATTTGTATGAACAAGTATGTTTCGTAAGTATAAAATCCCTGGTATGTAGCAAATAAGGAAAAAGAGATCACCAATGGTTTGCAAGGCCATTGATATGTGTGAAGTGCAAGTAGGAAGACTCAAACCTAGCGGATTTGTGCGTCGGGAACATAGTCACCCCGAGGAACGTTAACTGTTTGTCCTGGGGGCTGGGCTCGCTACACCCAGATAGATCTACCGCATCGTGCCCCTCGGTCCTACAATGAGGATTAATGGCCTCAAGTGCCACCTACCCACTCACATGATCTAAGTAGTAAACCCTCCTTACGCTAGTCATACCATGTATAAAAATCCCTGGTCACCCTGGCCAGATCCCTGGTCACCCTGGCCAGATCCCTGGTCACCCTGACCAGATTCCTGGTCACCCTGACCAGATTCCTGGTCACCCTGGCCAGATTATCATTCACATTTCGAAAATAAGCATTTATTTTGTAAAAACCAGTATGTTTAGTATAAACCTTTCGTTAATCATTTGAGTTCCTCGAAATCCCTTCGTAATATGATTTAGAAAATACGAGTTTTGCGTTTGTTCTAACTTGGTATGTTTTTGCAAAACGTGCATGTCTTTCCACCCCGAAAACATTTATAAAAATATGTAAGCCGTAAAAAGTGGGGTTATGAACTCACCTGAATATTCCTGTGCAAAGCTAGCTAATTACGACTCCGTGATGTCGTTTCCAAAATGAGACTCGCTAGCGTGCATTCTACAATATTCCTAACACGGAATATCTAATAAGTTTCTAAATATAAACGTAGCTAAACTACGTGTCGTCGAGCTCTACCGAATCGTTAATCGAACGATTCAACGGTAAGTTGTTAACTTAATGAAAATGATTAAGTTATACGTGTTAAGTCTCGTTTAATGTCAGTAGCAATTTAATAAGTCTTGAAAAAGACTTAGTTTCCAAGAGACTTAAAATGAATAAATATTTATATAAAAATATATAAATATATCGTTGTAAGTGTGTTAGCCGTCTCGAGTAGTCGTACGTGTATAAAAGAATATTTCTACGAAAATATCATATAACAAACTCGTATCATATATCGCGTTTCGTATATAATAACTTGTATCACGTCTTGTGTATATTTGCCAAAAATATACGTATAGGCCGTTTAGGCGTGTAAAATAAATATGAAGAGTTATATTTATTTTATAGAGGAATCGTAGAGTTGTTTTTGAAAGTGAATACGATCTATATTTATTTTTATTAGGGGAATTCGTGTTACGCGATGTTTGAAATAAATATATATACTATATTTATTTATAAAAGGATTCGAATTCCGACGTTTTGTTTTATAATAAAAACGCTTCGTCTTTACGGATTTTCTCGAAAAACGGGCAGAGTTTCCTTTGTTTTTGGACGCCCCGACAACTAAAGTGTCGAAATATTTTGTCAAAATTCAACAATATTCAATCAACTCACGCAACTTATATGATAGCTTTTCATCAATTATGTCAAAATAAGATGTAGATAGTCGTTAATGGTATCGGTCGAGCTCGTTCACGTTAAGAGTTATAACTAATTAACGTAAATAATAAACGCATCCTAAATATTTACCATCTCCTCGTGTCGAAATGCTTGACTGAGCTGACCAGGTCAACTGGTTTGACCCGCTGAGTCGACTCGGTTTAACCGAGTCAACCGAACCGAACCGTCTGCCCAAGCCGCCTGACCGAACCCGAGGCCCGAACCGAAACTGAGAAGTATAACTTGCTGACTTGTTGACCGAATCTTGACCCGATCACCGAACCCGAGTTGACCAGGACCCGACTGAGTTGACCGAGTCAACTGAAACTTCATAATTTGGCTCGAACCGAACTGCCGACCCGGACCGAGTCCCGATGACTGTCTTGACCGAACCGAACCCGTAACCAAACTGAACCAAAACAATCACCATCATCTTCAATCTTTGGGAAAAAAAAATAAAAGAAACGGAAGTTTACCGGAAATTTTGTCGGAGCCAAAGCTCCACCGCCGCTGTTACTGCCGGCTGTCGCCGTCCGCCGCCGCTCACGGCGGCGTTGTTTCTTCTCCGCCTCATCTCTCTCTCTCTCTCTGTCTCGTCTATCTCCTTTTCTCCAGCCTCTCTCTATCTCCGTCTCATCTCTCTCTCTCTCCTGTTTGTAGCCACCGCACCACCACCGGACAGTGGTGGTGGTGGTGCTCCGTTTTGTCAGCCGAAAAAGAAAAGGGGAAGGGGCTGCTGTCGTGTGCGATTGGAGAAGAAAAGGGGAGCCGGTTCGAGAGAGGAAAGGGTGGTCGGCTGGATTGGGTTGTTGTTGTCTGATGTATGGAACCGAGAGAGAGAGATAACATTTGTGTTTGTGTGTGGATAAACAAAATGCAGACAAGGAAAGGTGATTTTATAGAGTTTATCTTGTTCAAAAATTGAGACAAAATATTTTGGATAGATTGTGAAGGGATTTTGTTTAGATTTAGGATTTTTGACCAGATTTTTGTAGAAATCTAATATATTATATGCGGGTTTAGGCTTGTGGGTTTTGGGCTTGGGCCTAGGGCCCACAAGCCCGTCTCGTGTGTAAGTGGCTCGTAAATCCTACGAGACCCGTTGTCAAATCCAGACTCCGTTTAACGTCAAAAATTAAAATACCCAAAAATATGGTCGGTAGTCGTTTGCACGCCCGTTCGTCGATCACGGTAATAATCGCGAAAAATTGTATCGTTGTCGTCTTTAATCCGTTTTTCGATCCAGTTTCGACTGTAGTCACTAAAATATAATCACGAAGCTAAAATATATCGTAAAAATTTAATATTTGTCGGCGTTGTCAGTATCCTGTTCGGTTTCAATCCGTTGTCGTTTAACGTTACACAGGTTTCTCTGTAAACCACCGTTCGCGCACTGTAAAGACGGATAGACGTTCCCAGGCACTCCAAAGGCCTGGTTAAGGTAATTAGCGTCGTAAACACTATTTATTATTCGTTAATCACTTGTTAATCACGGAATTAAGAGCCGTAAATCACGGGTTGTCACATAAACCCTACCGGAGGTCAACCATTTCACCGGAAGGTTGTCGCCTTCGGGAATGGAGTCCCGTCTAACAAACAAAAATTTTCGTTGCCACCCATCCTCATTCTTTGATGCTTTGAGGATGAGGGGGTTGCTAGAGGTAGAGAAAAGCAAGAAACGGCTATTGCCATGTGATCGGAGACGGTAAGCAATCGGAAGGTCTTCGATACAGAGATCGGGGACATGAAGGGTTTTGATCTGGTTAAGCATGATGAGTACTCTCCAAACCATAGGCATTGTTTGGGCGAAACAGAGACCGGTGATTCGAAAAAACTTCATGATAAATTTTAGAAAAGGGATATCGAAGGCCAAGAGAAAATGGGTATGACGAAAAACAAATCCATTCTTCGAAAGATACGTCTGAACGGATGCTCCGGTCAAATGGACGAATTACCGCCCTCTCGAAGAAAGCACCGGAGGTTCTCAGTGCGGCAATAATGGAGTTGTCGAAAGAACACACTTCCTTCTCAGGGTGTTTGAGCAGGTTTTGGTTGGTAAACGACGAGGTGGACTCGCCGAAATGTGATCGGGTTCTGGTGCCCATCGGAGGACTCGAGCAGAGAAAATTTTGAAAGATAAGGGAAGAGGAAATTCCTGAGAATTCTTAGGAGGGTGGTTGGTTATCAACAAGGAAATGAGAAGATATAGGGGCGAAGTAGATGGCCATCGAGTATTAAGCGCGTTGGAAGTTGCACGCTGTCACTTCAATCGTCACTTCAACTTAATTTCCTCGATCTAAGAGATAGGATTTCAAATATATCTGTTGGAAATTAGTATCCCAACAGATATATTTTTGGGACAATTGTTATGGGTGGTTTTCTGCACATATATTCTGGATTATATTCTGACTTTGTTACTTTTGATTGTGATCAGGATACCAGATCAGGATATTGGTAACGTCCTGATACAGTATCCTGGTAATGACTAATTGTTCACGTGCAGATTAGCAAGGAATGTTTATAACGGTCAAGAAGACTGCTTCTCCAGAAGACTCGGACTTGATAGTTAAGAAGAGAACGTTGAAGCCGCAAAGAAGGGGTCTCCAAAGTTCTAAAAGGAATATTCGGAGCATCCCCCGTTCTTAGGATAGTTTGTTATTTCCTTTTACTACAAAAAGGAATATACGGATCATAGGAACACACAACTTTATACGCACACCTCTGCTCTCTATCAGCTACAATCACTCACAAATACTTACACTTGTACTCGAATCTCATTGTAACTGTCACACCCCGACCGCGTTAAAACAACAAACCGCGGATTTGAAGTTTCGTTTTATTGAATTAAGTTTATTACATTGTATTGAAATCAGAAACAAAACATGAACAAAATGTCTTTCATTGTTATTGAGTCACTAAGGCCTCGTCCATCCTTATGTGAGTATGCATCATAATCACCATCAAACATCATCAAACAATGGTACCTGAAACATATGTGAAAGTACGCCAGCATAAAAATGCCGGCGAGTACATAGGTTTTGAAAGTGTGTCAGATTCATGGCCTTGAGTTCATATTTCAATACCTAGTCAAACCACGAGAGTTGTCGAGTGCGTATTTTGAAAACAAAAGAGCTTGATATTGCAATATGTTTCTATCAACTTTTACTAGTCGATATATGTGTAAACCAAAACCAATGTAGCCATGAATCTTAACTGAACACATTTGTTTTTGTTAACCAAGTTGTAAATAGTTCTTGTAATAAAACTCGTATGGTTTATATCGTTAGGAAAACCTTGTAGTGTAACTTCGTTTCAAAAACATTCGTCCAAGTGATCTAGATAACGCAACGACATGTAATGTGTTAAAAGCACTTATATATAGGAAGTAGTTCCAATCGTTCAAATAGTTCAAATAGTTCCAATCGTTCAAATAGTTCAAAGAGTTCACATAGATCAAATAGTTCCAATGGTTCCATAGTTCAAATCGTTCACCTAGTTCAGATAGTTCCAGTGGTTCAAATAGTTCACATAGTTCAAATAGTTCCAGTGGTTCATGTATAAATTATGAAAACTAACTTTTGGTCGTTTCATTGAATACATTCAAACCTGTATGACTCGTCCTACTCGTTCAACTTGTATTAACAAACCACCAAAGGGTAAGTTAACAATCATCAGGTTCTGTCGTTACCCACATTACCCCCAAAACCATGGTGAAAGTCTGATAACGGGATTTGTCCGATCCTATGGTATCATAATATCCTATGGTACCATAACGTACTACTGGTCGGCTTAAAATTAGTTAATGAATGTCATTCAATTGTCTTTCGACCAACGTCCCAACAAGTTTGTTTAAATCGTTGTGTTTAATATAAACCATAACATTCGTTTTAGGAAACTCGAAATCGTTTAGCACATATGAATCACCCCCAAAACGTTTGAAAGCGGTAAAAGAGGGGAACTATGTACTCATATTGAATTGCAAAGTATCCTCGATCTAATGAACTTAACAAATCTCGGGCAAATCATGGAAATCAAGTAGTACCTAGTAATCGGATCGCTAGTTAATAAATCGACACCTAAATCGGAAGATCGGGTTGAATGGGGTCTCGTAAATCAAATGAGTATTGGAACTCATATGAAATGGTTTAACAAAGACTACATTATAAATCGAAACCTATCCTAAGTGCTTACGACCCGTTACGACCCATTAAGGTAGCTTATGCTAATTTAACGCGTCGATTGCGCAAAAGTGTGTTCGAGACGCCTAACTAGTCTTATGACAAGTGTTGTATGCCCTAACATGTTTAAATATGTTGCATAATCAGTTTTGACGACAAAAGTTAAGTTACATATGCTTAAAATCCAATTATGCATGAAAAGGGCATTTTGGTCATTTTCCTAAGGCATATAATCTACTTATCATACAACTAATTAAACTAAGTGACCATAAGGTATAACCTCGGAAGGTTATTCCCTATACAACTATGGTCACAAGATATGGTTGGTCGGATCCTAATGATCGACCAAACGGGTCGGGTTTGAAGGTCTAAGCGGTTGTCAAGACCGCTTGACTTACAACCCTATACAAGCACTAGACTAAAAGTGACGAATTAAACATGTTAAAACATGTTTAACTAAGTTAGAAAACAAGTTTGATATCAAAACAAGGTGTTTTGATAACCAAAAATAGCTTCGTTGCAAAATACGCATAAACACGTATTTTGACCGAAACTTTGACTCGCCACTTCGACTAATCAACGTGGTAATCAGTAGGTATAGTCACAAGGGACTATAACCATCGTAATTACGCTCACGTTGCAAAGTTCAAACGAATTTTGTGTTGACCAATTCATGGTCAAAGCAGAAAGTCAAACACTGTTTGACTTTCATGCTTGAAAATCATAAACAAGCATGAAACAAGGAAGAATTTGATCTAAAACACTCAGGTATGAAGCTAAGGTTTCAACTTAGAGCAGATTTAGAGCAAATGTGTGAGTTGGAGAATGAACTTGGTGGGTTTATATAGATTTTCAAGAACCGTTAAGATCGTTCCTCAAAATTTGAGCTTTGATCCTAGCTATCCAAGTGTTACCCATAGTTTTGAATACCATGGGTCCTCAAAAACTAGCAAATGGTAAGTTAAAACCATGGAAAAATCGCCTGAAAACAGCTGCTGTGACCAGATTCATTGTTTCTGTACTGGTACTCTGTCACGGCCCATGAAGATACATACACTGGGCTTCGCGGCCCGTCAGACAAGTTTGACAACTTGTCAGTTTTAGTCCCTGCAAGCCTGAATCTTTGATTTTTATGCATTTTCGACACGTTTAAGCCCCGTTAACCCCATTTCAAGGCTCTACAATGAAGTTAAGGTATAGGGAACATGAAATATGCTTGAAAACATCTCGTATGTCGGTTCGTTTGGTCGTACGGTCACGTTATTCGGTTAATTACTACGAAAACTCGAACGGACACGAAAACGATCCAAATTACACGACGAGTAGTATTTTTGCATTCCAATCACTAAAATACAATATTTTAATGATTAAAAAAAATTTTGGATGTCCAGATATGTTCAAAACGTATGATATGCGCGAAAATGCAAACTTATGCACTTTTTGACGTTTTTAGTCCCTGTTTGATCAAATAAGCATATTTTCGCATAACAAACCCCTCAAAGCCTATTTCTAAGCTATGTGAAGGATATTTAGGGTATGTTTAGCTTATGATCAAGTTCCGGAATGTTTGTTACTATACGAATCGGCATAGTTTTGTAGTTTGTCACAAATAGTCCCTAAGATCGAATAAACTTGTTTTCGACACACCAAACCATCCAAAACTTATTTCTAAGTTATGTAAGGGTTATTTAAGGTATGTTAAGCCTATGTCACTGTTACGGAGTGTTTTTTTGCGTTAAACTGATTACATTTACGCATCAGTTCGCTTATAACTTTCCAGAAAGCGATTCAAAGCTCTAAATTGAACAAGAATCGATATGTGCAAATGATACTCGTATTTATACAAATCCCAAGAATGAAACATAAGATTTCATTGGTTTTGTGTTTGTACGATGGTCGTTGAAGCACAGATGTTACAGTCTCCCCTACCTTAGGAAATTCCGTCCCGAAATTTATTCGTAGGAGTCTGTTTGTAACATTGTGTTAAACTATTGTCTCATTGAATCTAGGGTGTTATCTACTTGCATAGAGCAACCAATCAAAGATTTCCATGTAAGGCATAACTTTGTCGTTCCCCAGTGGATGCTTCCTCAGATAATGCGGGAAGTGGGAATGAGAGATTTGATTAAATGATAGAATCAAACTGACCAGTAGTTCTGAGAGTATCCTATAAGAATCTAACTTATTAAAAAAAAGATCTTGTAAGGATTTGTATTTCATTTCTCCAGTGGATATTCTTCAGAAGCGAAAATGAATGGATGATTCACTTTCTCCAGTGGGTTCTTCGTCAGATGTGGAAATGAAATACGAATAGGTTATTCATTTCCAATGGATATTTCTTCAAAAGCGGAAATGAATGGGTAATTCATTTTCTCCAATGGATACTTTTATCAGAAACGGAAATGAAGGAATGTATAGGTTGTTTATTTCTCAATGGTTATTTCTTCAGAAGCGAAAATGAATGGGTGATTCATTTTCCTCAGTGGATACTTCGTCAGAAGTAGAAATGAAGAATTGCTGAATAAGTTATTCATTTCCCCGATGGATATTTCTTCGGAAGAGAAAATGAATGGATGATTCATTTTCCTCAGTGGTTACTTCGTCAGAAGCGGAAATGAAAGAATTGTAAAGAGTATTCATTTCCCCGATGGATATTTCTTCAGAAGCGAAAACGAATGGATGATTCATTTTCCTCAGTGGTTACTTCATTAGAAGTGGAAATGAAGGAAGCGATATAGGATTATTCATTCCCCAATGGATATTTCTTTAGAAGCGAAAATGAATGGATAATTCATTTTCCTCAGTGGATACTTCTTTAGAAGTGGAATGAATCTATTCATTTTTCCTCAGTGGATATTTCTTCAAAAGCGAAAATGAACGGATAGCTCATGTTCCTCAGTGGATACTTTATCAGAAATAAAAATGTCAAAATTAATGCAGGATTATTTATTCCCTCAGTGGATATTTCTTTAGAAGGGAAAATAAATGATCAATTCATTTTCCTCAGTGGATACTTCACGAGAAACGGAATGAATTTATTCATTTTCCTCAGTGGTTATTTCTTCAGAAGCAAAAATGGACGGATAGTTCATTTTCCTCAGTGTATGCTTCATAGGAAACGAAAATGAATTTGTTCATTTTCCTTAGTGGATACTTCTGTAAAAGTGAAAATGAATGGATAATTCATTCTCCTCAGTGGATACTTAATCAGAAGCGAAAATGAACATGGTTCATGAATTCATTTCCCTCAGTGGATATTTCTTTCAGAACCGAAAAATGAATAGCTAGTTCATTTTTCCTCAGTGGGTACTTCATCAGAAACGGAAATGAATCTAGTTAACTTTTGTTTCTTGTTTAAGTTGATACATGACAAAACTTGTTGTGGTTTCTGTGTACTGAATTCCATAATTATGTATGCATCCATAATTATGTAATTCCTTGCACAGTCTGCACAGTTTATTTTATAATGTGTAGGGGATAGAATCGGTCAAACACATAAACATGTAAACACATAATAGTCACACAATTGTCCACTTGGTTATCAATTCATTATCAGTTTGTTATTAACTTGTCATTAACTTGTTCTCGATTTGTACACGTATATTCAAAGTACACCAGGAATCCAATCATTGGACTACAACTAGCACTTTCAACATCCTCAAGAATCTATCTATAAAGATAGGATGCTCTTATAAGGATATGGTTTCGTTCTTAAAGAATCGTAACATTCGTATTAAAGCACACAAAGAATCCAGTTAAGGACTTTGATTTTGCGCTTTAAACATCCACAAGGATCAAACTATGAAGAAGATCCTATAAGGATTTGGAATTCGTGTAGTGGGAAAACGTTTAGGAACCTTGTACTAGGTATGCTAAATCACATATGAGTATAGTGTTTATGAAATCAAGGTGCTAGATATGCTAAGACAACATATGAAGCAAATGGATCCTTGAAATCATTATGCCAAGCATGCTAAGCTAGCATACAAAGCAGGGTGTTCTTGAAAATCGCGTACCACGTATGCTAAGACAACATACGGGTTGTTTGTTTTTGAAAGCTATGCATGGAATCGTTAAAAATATGTTTTTGAAAACCTTTTGTAATGTTTCTGAAATCATGTACTAAATATATTAGGTAAACATTTTTATAAAATGTTTTAAAATCATGTGAGATGATTTTGAAAACATGTATGAGGTTTTTGAAAACATGCATAATCTTTTGAAATCATATGATGTGTAAAATCTCGTGAAGTCGGGAAGATATGATATGTATATCGCGTAAAACCAATTAAGGACTCACAGAAGTACCAATGGGTATCCAAATAAGGATTTAAAGTGGTACTTTGGGTATTCGTTCAAAGTTGTAACTTGTACCTTGCACTTCGTAGGATTTTTCGTTGGAGATCGCGAACAATCATAAAAATGAAAGAACTATGAGAGTAGTTTGTTTGGCAAGGAACACAGTCCCTTGGTGTCGGTATTGTAGGGATATGTCGTTCATACATGTAATCATACTTGTTTTCGTACATCGTAATGCAAATAAATGCTTAAAATAATTTGTTTCATAGACTTGGATAACAAAAGAAAATAATACACAAAGTTCGACTGTTTCTAAACAGCATCGTCTTCCAGTCAGTTGAATGCTTATCCACGAGCTGGATTTGCATTAGTAAGCTTTGGGCAATTGTTTCTGAAATGGCCCATCTCGCCACAGTTGTAGCAAGAACCTGGTGGAGAACGAGCTTGTGCTGGGTTGTTATCAGCTTGATTTTGTGCAGTTGCAGCTCGGCAAACCCTAGTTGTATGACCAGCAAGTCCACAATTCAGGCATTTGCGGCATTGCACATTAGCATGATGATGAAGGTTACATTGGTTGCACAAAGGTGCAGTTCTGTTGTATGGCTTCTTAGCAGGGGGTTGAGCTGGTTGGTTAGGGACAGCTTGGTCGTTTTGAGCAATCACGACGAAGTTTTGAGAAACCTTTCGCTTCTTTAACTTCTTGGAGGATTCAGTCTGCTTATCCTTTGGTTTCGTTTCATCGGTTGGTTTCTTGTCACCCTTTTGGAAAAGTCTACCCTTCCTGATCTGAGATTCAGTCAGGGTAGCGGATAGCTCAATGGCCTGTCTAACTGTGGTACGGTTGCTACCAGTAACAATGTCTTGAACTGAGTCAGGGAGGCAATCAATATAATTTTCGATTGCCTTTTCCAAAGGTGTAACCATGGTTGGGCATAACAGACTTAATTCCTCATATCGATCCGTGTAGGCTGGATGCTCACCACTATCTTGCTTAAGATCGTCGAATTCCCATTCCAATGCCCTGATTTCATGACGAGGACATAATTCCTTCATCATTAGAGCTCGAAGCTCTTCCCAAGTTTGAGCTAATGCCACATCGGCACCACTATCCCTCATCACGCCATTCCACCATGTTAAGGCTCGTTTCTCAAAGACACTACATGCGAATTCAACCTTTCGCTCATTTGGACACTGAACATGTCTGAATGTGCTTTCTAGACTCTCGAACCATTGTACCAGCGCAGTTGCTCCCTGAGACCCAGAAAATTTCGATGGCTTAGCTGAATTAAACGTTTTGAAATCACACACGGCATTGTTATTGTTGTTGTTGTTGTTGTTGTTGTTCGCTTGGTTTATCTGGGTAATGAGGTTCGGAATCACAACAGCCATCTGCTGAATGATTGTGGCTGCGAGGGCAGCATTTTCGGTTTGATCGTGAATCATAAAGAAGGCGATCATTCGTTCGTTACCTCGAACAAACAAACGACGCACAAGGGCGGAACAAAGTAAATAGGTCCTTATAATGTATCGCGAAGACATGCTTTAGTCTATAAGTGGACACTCATCCCAAGAGTTCCCAGGTAAGAGTAACTGGTCCGATTATGTGGATTTGTATGAACACTCTAGCCTTAGACAGAAAACTCAGGATACAGGCACCCACCCTTCCAGATTGCACGTGTTCACATTAATAAGACCCAAACTTTGATGAGATTTTGAAAACTTTGAAGGTTCAAAACCTTATAATAAATCATCTAAGAGAAGACGATTAGTTTTCAATTCTGGTTTGTAATTTGTGTTCTTGTTGTGGTTGTCACCTAAAGATAGGCAATGGTATTGTTTTAAGACTAAACACAAGATAACTTGTGTTAGGGTCCTAGGAAGGTTATAGTCTAGGTCGAAGCATTACTAATAACCTAATTCCCTATAACCATGAGCTCTGATACCAACTCTTCTGTCACACCCCGACCGGGTTAAAACAACAAACCACGGCGGAAACGTCGGGGAGTGTCGTAACAGAATCATTGTTTCACAACACATGGATTTGAAGTTTTGTTTTATTGAATTAAGTTTATTACATTGTATTGAAATCAGAAACAAAACATGAACAAAATGTCTTTCATTGTTATTGAGTCACTAAGGCCTCGTCCATCCCTATGTGAGTATGCATCATAATCACCATCAAACACCATCAAACAATGGTACCTGAAACATATGTGAAAGTACGTCAGCATAAAAATGCCGGCGAGTACATAGGTTTTGAAAGTGTGTCAGATTCATGGCCTTGAGTTCATATTTCAATACCTCGTCCAACTACGAGAGTTGTCGAGTGCGTATTTTGAAAACAAAAGAGCTTGATATTGCAATATGTTTCTATCAACTTTTACAAGTCGATATATGTGTAAACCAAAACCATTGTAGCCATGAATCTTAACTGAAAACATTTGTCTTTAACAAAGTTGTAAATCGTTCTTATACAAAACTCGTATGGTTTATATCGTTAGGAAAACCTTGTAGTGTAACTTCATTTTGAAAACATTCGTCCAAGTGATCTAGATAACGCAACGACATGTAATGTGTTAAAAGCACTTATATATAGGAAGTACCAACGGCGTATCCACCATGCTTTTATCACATTACACCCGCCCCGTTACCTAATCACTTACCATAACCCAATCGTTCAATAGTTCAAATAGTTCCAATCGTTCAAATAGTTCAAATAGTTCACATAGATCAAATAGTTCCAATGGTTCCATAGTTCAAATCGTTCACATAGTTCAGATAGTTCCAGTGATTCAAACAGATCAAATAGTTCACATAGTTCAAATAATTCCAGTGGTTCATGTATAAATTATGAAAACTAACTTTTGGTCGTTTCATTGAATACATTCAAACATGTGTGACTCGTCCTACTCGTTCAACTTGTATTAACAAACCACCAAAGGGTAAGTTAACAATCATCAAGTTCTGTCGTTACCCACATTACCCCCATAACCATGGTGAAAGTCTGATAACGGGATTTGTCAGATCCTATGGTATCATAATATCCTATGGTACCATAACGTACTACTAGTCGGCTTAAAATTAGTTAATGAATGACATTCAATTGTCTTTTGACCAACGTCCCAACAAGTTTGTTTAAATCGTTGTGTTTAATATAAACCATAACATTCGTTTTAGGAAACTCGAAATCGTTTAGCACATATGAATCACCCCAAAACGTTTGAAAGCGGTTAAAGAGGGGAACTATGTACTCACATTGAATTGCAAAGTATCCTTGATCTAATGAACTTAACAAAGCTCGGGCAAATCAAGGAAATCAAGTAGTACCTAGTAATCGGATCGCTAGTTAATAAATCGACACCTAAATCGGAAGATCGGGTAGAATGGGGTCTCGTAAACCAAATGAGTATTGGAACTCATATGAAATGGTTTAATAAAGACTACATTCTAAATCGGAACCTATCCTAAGTGCTTGCGACCCGTTACGACCCATTAAGGTAGCTTATGCTACTTTAACACGTCGTTTGCGCAAAAGCGCGTTCGAGACGCCTAACTAGTCCTATGACAAGTGTTATATGCCCTAACATATTTAAATATGTTGCATAATCAGATTAGGCGACAAAAGTTAAGTTACATATGCTTAAAATCCAATTATGCATGAAAAGGGCATTTTGGTCATTCTCCTAAGGCATCTAATCTACTTATCATACAACTAATTAAACTAAGTGACCATAAGGTAAAACCTCGGAAGGTTATTCCCTATACAACTATGGTCACAAGATATGCTTGGTCGGATCCTAATGATCGACCAAACGGGTCGGGTTTGAAGGTCTAAGCGGTTGTCAAGACCGCTTGACTTACGACCCTATACAAACACTAGAATAAAAGTGACGAGTTAAACATGTTAAAACATGTTTAACTAAGTTAGAAAACAAGTTTGATATCAAAACATGGTGTTTTGATACCCAAAAATAGCTTCGTTGTAAAATACGCATACACACGTATTTTGACCGATACTTTGACTCGTCACTTCGACTAATCAACGTGGTAATCAGTAGGTATAGTCACAAGGGACTATAACCATCGTGATTACGCTCACGTTGCAAAGTTCAAACGAATTTTGTTGTGTTGACCAATTCATGGTCAAAGCAGAAAGTCAAACACTATTTGACTTTCATGCTTAAAAAGCATAAACAAGCATGAAAGAAGCTTACAAAGGGTCCAAGAAAGGAAGAATTTGATCTAAAACAATCAGGTATGAAGCTAAGGCTTCAACTTAGAGCAGATTTAGATCAAATGTGTGAGTTGGAGAATTAACTTGGTGGGTTTATATAGATTTTCAAGAACAGTTAAGATCGTTCCTCGAAATTTGAGCTTTGATCCTAGCCATCCAAGTGTTACCCATAGTTTTGAATACCATGGGACCTCAAAAACTAGCAAATGGTAAGTTAAAACCATGGAAAAATCGCCTGAAAATAGCTGCTGTGACCAGATTCATTGTTTCTGTACTGGTACTCTGTCGCGGCTCATGAAGATACATACACTGGGCTTCGCGGCCCGCCAGACAAGTTTGACAACTTGTCAGTTTTAGTCCCTGAAAGCCTAAATCTTTAATTTTGATGCATTTTCGACGTGTTTAAGCCCCGTTAACCCCATTTCAAGGCTCTACAATGAAGTTAAGGTATAGGGAACATGAAATATTCTTGAAAACATCTCGGATGTCGGTTCGTTTGGTCGTACGGTCACCTTATTCGGTTAATTACGACGAAAACTCGAACGGACGCGAAAATGATCCAAATTACACGACGAGTGGTATTTTTGCATTCCAATCACGAAAATAAAATATTTTATTGATTACAAAAATTTTTGGATGTTCGGATATGTTCAGAACTTATGATATGCGCGAAAATGCAAACTTATGCACTTTTTGACGCTTTTATTCCCTGTTTGATCACTTTTTGACGCTTTTATTCCCAGAATAGTGACATAGGCTTAACATACCTTAAAATTTTTAATGATTACAAGTTTCAGAATGTTTGTTACTATACGAATCGGCATAGTTTCGCAGTTTGTCACAAATAGTCCCTACGATCGAATAAACTTGTTTTCGACACACCAAACCATCCAAAACTTATTTCTAAGTTATGTAAGGGTTATTTAAGGTATGTTAAGCCTATGTCACTATTTCGGAGTGTTTTTTGCGTTAAACTGATTACGTTTACGCATCAGTTCACGTATAACTCTCTAGAAAGCGATTCAAAGCTCGAAATTGAACAAGAATCAATATGTGCAAATGATACTCGTATTTATACAAATCCCAAGAATGAAACATAAGATTTCATTGGTTATGTGTTTGTACGATGGTAATAGAAACACAGATTTCACAGTAACACTTAGTTGATCCGCATCATATCCTACACTGTATCCTAACATTTGAAGTAATAAGAAGAACAAGGCAGCTGCGATTGTCAGCTCCCGAGGTTTTGTGCAGGCGATCTAGATTAATCAAGGGCTTTCCTCGTACATCTCGTGTCACCCTTTACTTTTTTGCTCATTGTTTGATTGTAGATATAGCTCGATATCCTGAGCTATATCCTGAAAACAATTTTTGTAAACAAGATAATCAGAATATTTTCAACACACATTGCTAGCACACTACCTCACTTAACTAATTTGATCACTAAATTGCTTCGGTAATTTTTGACCAAAACAGTCACGTCGTTTGGTTAGTGTTATGATAATTCGTTCTTATGATCTTTTAAAAATGACCAAAATGCCCTTTTTGTGCATAAGTCCATTTTAAGCGTATGTAACCAAATTTTTGACATATAAACTGATGTTATAACATTTTCAAACATGTTTGGGCATTTAAGACTTATCATAGGACATGTTTAACCATCCGAACATGCGTTTACGCAAATGACACGTTAAAGTAGCGTAAACTACCTTAACGAGTCATAATAGGTCAAAAGCACTTAGGATCACTTTCAAATCAGAATATTAAGTTGATTAAATCATGCCATATGAGTTCCAACACTCATTTGATTTATAAACCGTCAGTCTATCTGATCCGTCGATTAAAGTCCCGACTTATTAACATAGTTATCCGATATTATGACATCCTTGAATCCTTGCTTCTTTGAGCTTTGTTTGAATCTGTCGGACAAGACTTATACGCAATCCCAAGTGAGTACATAGTTTCCCTATTTTACTTTTGCAAATATTTTGGGGTGAAGCATATGTGCATATCACTACTTTCTTGTTTTACATGACATTATACAATCTTTGTGTGACAACCGTCAAAAATACAGGTATCCGTACAATTTAAATTACCATGATTAGTGATTAATGACTGTGCTGAATTACAATTAATGACTTAAACTGCTTTCTGAGTACTGCATCATACTTACTTGTGCATCACATATTACATAATGTCGCATCATTATCACATACAAACCATATTGACATACATGATGCACAAAGCACAGTTAGCACAGTTAACGGATAAAACAGGAATATGCTGACGGGGTTCAGTACATAGATAGACAGTGTTTTGAGACCCAGTATGAGCCAGAAACCAAGTTCTACACTAGTATAGTGTGTAGGGAAGTAAGGACCACAAAACTGCTTTACTAAGTGATAGATAAAGTGCCGGAAAATCCCTAAACCCCACTTAAAGTGCAGAATTCTGCATAAATTCAGCTTTTTAACAAGCTAGTCACATGCAAAAATATGGCAAAATGGTCATGTATGCTTTCCTAAGTGTCGGGAATTAAAAGTGTCACAAAGGGGTACTTAAAGATCACTAAACGGAATAACATGACACTTTAACGAACCGGTATCTAACCGAACTACCGGACATTACCCGAAACACCAAAATATTGCTAGAAGCACTGTTTTATTATTACTGAGCTACTTATGGTCCCCGAACACCCTAACACACTATGTAATGCATCCTACACATAAACACTAACTAATACATTTAACTTCCAACTAATTAACCTATCTATGATCAAAACTTACACATAACCCCCCCCCCCCCCCCCCCTTCACACTTACGGTCACAAGAAGTGGCCCCACCCTCAAGATTTGCATAATCCTCCTAAATCTCTAATGATCTTCCCTTGGATTTGTGAAGGATTGTGTAGTGTACTTTGAGGATATAAGGACCATTGGACAAAAGGGATTAGTGGTTATAAGAACACTTAAGCATCTTCATCTTCTACACAAACACACCACATCTCTTCTCCTCTCTCCCTCTCCTCTCGGCCGAACATAGTGCCACCACCACCACCACTTTTCATTCATCATCCATCTATTCCAAGCTCATATCAAGGTGTAACAAGGTGTTTAAGGAAGCTCGGTGCTCTTGGATCTTGAAGGACCTCCATCAATTGCTTGTATCCACCATCTTTATCACCTTCATCAACAAGTGTTCTTCCCTAGCTTAGAGCTAGTAGTAAGACTCTCATAACCTTTGTTACTTCTAATTTTGAGTGGTTAAAAGATGGAATACTTTGATTATCTTGATGAACACTAAAAGACATAAACATGAATCACTAACATATATGAAATCTTGATGATTTATGAATGTTTGCTTCTTGTTGATTGATTATTAGTGTTAGTGATGCTAGACATCATAAGTAACCTACTAGATTGTGATTAAACACATGATCTAGTAAGTTAAAGTGGTGATCTCGTGAAAGACCAAGATCATCATACTTTATGTTACATGAACTTGAATAATAAGAGGATTTCTTGAAAAATAATCATCAAAGTAAGTTAGTAATCTTATAGATCTAAGAATAATGAATGGTTTTCCAAAAGAACCAAGTTCAAAATATGGTTTTTAGAAGATCTTGGTTTTTACAAAAACATACACTATTGTTGGTGTTAAAACAAGTGTAGAAACACTAGAGAAATAAGAAGATCCATAAAGAAACGTTTTTGTAAAATATGTTTACAAGTTGTAAACACCTAAATTCTTTAAGAATGATATTTTTAAAGAAATAAACACACTTTAAAGGATAACTAGACCTACTAAAAACATTACCAAGTTACTACAAGTTTTTGTGAAAGATCAAATTCATGTTGTTATGTAAATTGAATAGTTTTTGCACATGGTAAGTGTAAGTTGTTTAGGGATTGATTGTTGATTATTGTGATGATTTTTGAAAAGAAAATGATATGCTTAAATAGCATGGACACCTCCATTTTTAGGGGAAACAATGGCAAAATTTTCTAAAAATATAAACACTTAGAAAAATATTTTCTAACAAGTATTTACAAGTGTATTTAACTATGGTTTTCAATATAAACTTTGCCATAATTTTTGTAACAAAAATACAAGTATTGGAGGTTGGTTTTATAAATAAAAATGAGTAAATATGTATTTAGAATATATATTTACATTAGAGACACTTGTGTGAATATTTGTATACTTGGTGAAATAGTTATATTATTTTAGGGTAAAATAATATAACTTAACAAAATACCACGAAATTTACAATCCAAAATAATACCAAAGATCACAAGGGATAAATATATAAGTTACACACTTAATATTTTAAACCGAACGCAAGAACGTAACTTACAAATATTCCGGAAAATACCGTTACAAATATATTTTTGGGTAAATATTATTTTGGATACAAGAAATGAAAATATGATTTT
>JARYGA010030101.1:0-66581 GCA_030545235.1 Helianthus tuberosus | reverse complement strand
TTGCACTTAGTGGACATATAAAACTAATAAATAAAGAGAAACTTGAACTATAAATACTCATCATCTTCCTCTTCACAAATCACCACTTCACTTCTCCTCTCCCCCATTTCAACATTCATCCACTCCATTTCCAAGTTCAAGTCAAGTGCTAGAAGAAGTCTTGTGGAGCTTGAAGCTTGGAGGTTTTGAAGGAACATCACACATTGCTTTTTCACCTCATATTCATCATCATTCTTTATTCATAAGTTCATCCCTATCCTTTGAGCTAGTTGTAAGTCTTTGATTTCACTCTTAGTTAAAGCATGCATGATGTTTGATCGTTGATTTCTTGATAAACCCGTTGTTAGGACATTTGTTGATGCGTTTTAGTAACATTTAAACTCTAAACAGCATGCTGATTAGCATTTTCAGCCAACTTCAACTGGCTGTAACCGGACCTTAATAAAGCAGAAAATGGATTTTCTGAACTCTAGATTTATGTATTATGAAATACGGTTCTAATGGCACTGGAATCATAATTTTTGGACTTCGTTTACTATTTTTAAAGACCCTTTTTGTAACAGCAACTAAAGCTGAGTTTTTACTGCAGTAAATGAGCGAAATGTTTTTAGTCATAACTTGAGTTCTGTGTAGAATTAACTCATAAAATTTATACTGTAAATTACCACTAATGTTGTAGTAATTTTCCCACTGGAATTACGTCAAACGGACTTACGATAAATTTTAAATGAATTTTTCCGTGAACTGCAGTTAAAAAGTGACGGATCTGATTTCAGTCAGGTAAATGAATTTCTATAAAATATTGGTAATGAACTGGACCCCGATATTTTTACACAATAAAATTTGGATCGTATTTGAAATTCTGTAAAAATTTGGGAATTTTTGGAGAAGGTTAACTATTTTATTGAATTGCTCGAAACCAGTCCAGTTTCATATATATATTTAAACAGAAATGACATAAGTAGTATTTTGCATGTCAAAGTGTGGGTTTTTGATTATTAAAATCATTCTTATTGAATTTAGGGTGGATAAACAATTTGAGGGATTGTGTTAACATTTAAAAACGCACCCAAAGGTGAGTACATAGATCCCCTCTTTTTACTGTTTTCGTTTGTTTTGGGGTGATTCATATGTATCGAAACGATTTCGATATTCTAACAATGGTTTCAAAACGATTGAGATGGTTTATACTAAACTAATAACGATTTCGATAATGTGAACGAGCTTGTTGGCTATAATTACATAACGAATGACATTTATTAATTTCGGCCAAACCGACTAGTATTAGGTTATGGTACCATAGGATCCGACAAATCCCGTTATCAACTAGACCCATGGTTATGTGTGGGTTAAGTGGGTAACGACTGAATCTGATGATTGTTAACTTACCCTTTGGAGGTTTGTTAATGCGAGAACGATTGGGAACGATGAACGAGTCACAAAGGTTTGAATGTTATTAGCGAGACGACCAAAAGTAGTTTTCACAATTAAAACGAGAACGATTTAAATGAATGAACGATGTTCTATAACGAGAACGAGTTAAACAATATTACACAACGATGTTTACGAAACTATATAAACCATTCGAGTTTTATTATAAGAACGATTTATGATTTGGTTTACATAAACAAATGTTTTGGGTTAAGATTCATGGCAAGGGTTATAAATTATGACCAATCTATTTTGACTTGGTTATTCATTTATAATACAAACATTTTACAAAACAAGGTTTTCTAATATCAATTAACGAAGTTGTACAAGTTGTTTCAACATACAAACGAGCCATGAATCTGATACTCACACAAAAACTATGTACTCGCCAGCATTTCTTTGCTGACTTTGTTTTTACATATGTTTCAGGTGATGTTGCTAAATGTTGATTGCGAATAGGATGCATGCTCACTTAGGACCTGACGAGGCCTTAGTGATTTAATAACGATGATAAACTATGTTTGAATTGCTTGTTTAACTTTAAGACAATGTTTAATATTCAATAAAACGAAACTCTTATATCCATGGTTTGAAACAATAATTCTGTTACAACACTCCCCGATGTTTCCGCCACGATTTGTTATTTTACGTGGTCGGGGTGTGACAATTCAAACCTTTGTGACTCGACTACCTCGTTCCTCGCTTCTCGTATTAACAAACCTCCAAATGGTAAGTTAATAATTACAGATTCGGTCGTTACCCACAACACCCACACATAACCATGGGTATAGTGAAATAACGAGATATGTCAGATCCTATGGTACCATAACCTAATACTGGTCGGTTCGGCCAAAATTAATGAATGTCGTTCGTTATGTAACTACAACCAACAAGTTCGTTCACATTATCGAAATCGTTATTAGTTTAGTATAAATCGTTCTATTCATTTTTGAAATCATCGTTTAAACCTTGAAAACATTTTGTACATATGAATCACCCCAAAACAATTGAAAGTTGTAAAGTATGGGAACTATGTACTCACATAGTTACCACAAAACATGTGAAAAGAGGGGATCTATGTACTCACATGTAGTGCAAGGTATCCTCAATCAATAGTACTTCAACAAACTCGAGTAAACCAGAGAAATCAAGCAGCACCTAGTAATTGAATTACTAGTCAAACAATAGACGCCTAAATCGGAAGATCGGACAGAATGAGGTCTTGTAACCCAAATGAGTGTTGGAACTCATGTGATATGGTTTAACAAGGCCTACATCCTAAATGAAACCTAACCTAAGTGCTTTCGACCCATCGCGACTCATTAAGGTAGCTTATGCTACGTTAATGCGTCGTTCGCGTGAAATGCGTTCGGAACGTCTAACTAGTCCTATGACAAGTATTATATGCCAAAACATGTTTAAATAAGTTACATGTCCTTAATTACCAATTATGTATGAAAAGGGTTTTCTGGTAATTTACCTATGGCATATAATCTACTTATCATACAACTACCTAAACTAGGTGACCATATGGTATAACCTCGGAAGGTTATTCCCTATGCCACTATGGTCACTAAACATGTTTGGTCGGATCCTAAGATTGACCAAACGGGTCATGTTCGAAAGTCTAAGCGGGTGTTTAGTCCGCTTGACTTACGACTCTACACAAGCACTAAACAAAAAAGTGACGAGCTAAACATGTTAGAACATGTTTAACAAGGTTTGAAAACAGGTTTGGTATCAAAACAAACGGTTTTGATACCCACAAGTAGTTTGGTTACAAAATACGCGTAAATGCGCATTTTGGCCGAAACTTCGACTCGTCACTGAGCCTAGATAACGTGCTAATCAGTAGGTATAGTCACTAGGGACTATAACCATCGTGATTACGCTCACGTTATGAAGTTCAAACGAACTTCACATTGACCATAAACTGGTCAATGCAGAAAGTCAAACGTAGTTTGACTTTAACGCTAAAACGAATGAAAAGAACGAAAGAACAATTACAAAGGGTCCCCGCAAGTTTGATTTCCAAGTATTTCTCAGGTATGATGTGTTTCAAACACATCAACTTAGAGAAAATTTCAGAAATCAAGTGGGTTTTGCAATGGGGGGTGAGGGGTATTTATAGTTTTTCTTGAACCGTTAAGATCGTTTATCAAAAATCGTGCTTCAATCTCATCCCTACACTTGTTGCAATACCATGGTACATCAAAATGGCCCCCCATTATCAGGAAGAGACATGTGCAATTGGGTTTTGTGAGTGTAACAGCTGGAAACAGGCTGGAAGGAAGCTTATGCTGAACTGGGACATGCTTACGGACCGTAAGACCCAGAACCATACGGTCCGTAAGGACCTTGCAGACCAGCAAGTTTCAGTTTTGGCAGTTTTGGTCCCTGTGCGCGTATGGTCGTGTTTTGGCACTTCTAACACCCGTCAAGCCCATTTTTAAGCTTCAAAAGGATGTTAAAGCATAGGGAACATGAAACATGCTCAAAATTATCTCGGATGTCGGTTCGTTTGGCCGTACGGTTGCGTTGTTCGGTTAATTACGACGGAAGTTGTAACGAACGCAAAAACGATCCAAATTAAGCGATGAATGGAATTTTCTTATGCCAAACACTAAAATAAAATATTTTAATGCTTACATAAATTTTTGGATGTCCGGATGTATTCAGAACGTAAGATATGCGCGAAAATGCAAACTTGTGCACTTTTTGACGCTTTTAGTCCCTGAATGAGCATAAAGTTTATTTTAGCATACCGAACCCCTCGAAGCCTATTTCTAAGCTATCTAAAGGTTATTTAGGGTATGTTTAACTTATGATCAAGTTCTGGAATGTTCGTTACTATACAAATCGGCATAGTTTCGCAGTTTGACACAAATAGTCCCTGCGATCGAACAAAGTTGATTTCGACACACCAACCCATTCAAAACTTATTTCTAAGTTATGTGGAGGTTATTTAAGGTATGTTAAGCCTATGTAACTATTCCGGAGTGTTTTTCGCGTTATACTGACTGCGTTTTCGCACTAGTTTGCGTATAACCTTCTAGAACGCGATTTAAAGCTTGCAATCGGAATCAAATCGTATTGAAAAAAATCACCAATACAAATACACACATAGAACACCAAAACACATATAATAACACCAAAGCACATTGTTTTATTAATAATCATCATTGTTTTACATCGTACATCGATTACATAACACAGTTGTCACACTTTATGTCAACGAGCCTCCATGCGATCGCCTGCTTGTGTGCTTTAAGCACACCCATCAACTCCGTCTTCTCCTCCTATGTTAACTCCGAAGAAATGATGATAGGTAACTAAGACCCCTCATCCAAAAAGGCATACTTCAAATGAGATGGTAAATCTTTCAGCTCTAGGGATGGGGGACTCTCCACAGATGGCCTCTCCTCAGGCTCCTTCCTCTCAACTACCTCAAAAACCTCAGAATGACTCTTGGACTCCCCATATGATGTAGTAGTCATCTCAACCTTTGGGATAAACGTGTCCAGAATCTGCGTGTCAGAAGCATCACACCCACAAACCTTACTCAAGCAACGACCCACATGTGACATGATGGTGTCAACGAAGTAGAGAGTATCATCGTGCTCTCTAGGATGAGTCATCGACCTATTGATATCAAAAGTGACCGTGTCATCCTCTACGCGTAGTGTTAGCTTACCGTCATAAACATCAATCAATGCTCTCGCGGTAGCTAGGAATGGTCGACCTAGAATCAATGCTCTCGCGGTAGCTAAGATCACAAAGTCAACAGGGAAGACAAACTTGTCGACCTTCACTAACATGTTCTCCACAATCCCTCACGGATATTTCACTGACCGATTTGCAAGCTGGAGACTCATACGAGTAGGAGAAGGCTCGCCTAGGTTGAGCTTAGCAAACACTGCATAGGGCGTCAAATTTATGCGAGCTCCCAGGTCGGCCAAAGCATTGCTGACTGATAGATCACCAATCAAGCATGGGATAGTAAAGCTGCCCGGATCAGTCATCTTCTAGGGAAGACGATTCTGAAGAACTGCCGAGCACTCCTCACTCAAGGACACAAGTGATAACTCCTCTAACTTCTTCTTATTACTAAGAATGTCCTTCAGAAATTTGGCATACTTAGGCATATGCGCTAGAGCCTCTACGAAAGGAAGATTAATATGGAGCTGCTTAAATAAACCTAAGAATCTAGAGAACTGCTCTGCTTGAATCTGCCTGGAAAAGGAATAGATGAATAATCACGAACGGGCTCCTTCTTCTTCTGCTGAGACTCACTGGACCGTGCGGTACTTGCTGGGGCTAGCATGGGTTACACTTTGCCAGTGGGAGTCTCTATCTCTATCTCCTCATCAACCGGCTCCTCATCTACCACCGGTTGATCAACTGTGGCTCCTCTGCCATTTCGAGTAATGACAGCTTTGGCATGAGCATGAGAATTAGGATTAGGAATGGTATTACCTGGTAATCCAACTTGTGGCCTCTGCTGTAACTGTCTCGCCATCTCCCCCATCTGTCTCTCCAAATTTTGCAGTGAAGCTCCCTGATTTTTAAACATACGATCATGCTCCTCGTGTCGCTGATTATTGGAAGTCATATATTGGTCTAGTTGTTGACTTTGAGCAAGTAAAATGTCCTTCAGCTCCTTGAACTCAGTACTAGATGATGATCCACTCGAAGATTGCTGTTGGAACCCTGGTGGGTTTCCTCCCGTCCTCCAATTGGACTGATTTTTCCAACCCGAATTATAAGAATTATTAAATGAAGCATTTTGGAAACGGTTATTCGGGTTGGAAATATATTCGACCTCTTCTTGTGATCTCACGAGGCAATCAGTTGTCTCATGTCCACCACGACATATCTCACACTTTCGATCCTTCAACTTCATCTCCCTCTTTAAAGCCTCTAACTCAGCAGCTAAACTAGTGTCAGGAGTGACCTGATATACACCTCTAGCAGAGGAGGTGGTCCTAGTAGAAGGAATGGAATTCCTTGCAGGATGGATCTGCTGACCGGCCATAGCGAAACTCTCAATCATGTCCTCACACTAAGTTGGATCCTTTTTGTCAAATATACAACCTCCAGCGGCAGTGTTAAACATCAGCTGAGTGTCAGGAGCGAGACCATTATAAAATTTCTCCACTAGGGCCCATTTAGAAAGACCATGCTGGGGGCACTTGCTAAGCAAGGTTTGAAATCGCTCCCATGCCATGTAGTAAGGCTCATCGGGATCCATACGGAGTGAATGAATATGGTTTCGAAGGTGTGCGGCCTTGGATGGAGGGTAATACTTCTTATAGAATTTAGATTTCAGAATATCCCAAGTAGTGATAGAATTTTGAGGCAAAGTGTCGTGCCAAGTTGCAGCTCGACCAGAAATGGAAAATGGGAATAAGCGCAGATAAACTGCATCAGCAGTAACACCATGAAGATTGAAGGTGCTACAAATACGTAAGAATCGGGTGATATGTCCTGGTGCATCCTTGTCCTCCAGACCGTGGAATTGAGCACTATTAGAAATTGTGGTCATGATATGGGAAGGGATTTGCAAATTCTGGTCAGCGGGTGCTTCGGGTGTCATGATGGGAGTTCGGCCTCCGATGAAGCCTTCAGTGGCACGCTGGTGCACAGTGCGTCTAGCAGGATTATCACCCATTGCAACTGTAAGAAAAGGAATAGGAGTGAGTACCTTTTTGTCGGTGATGCTACGAATACGCTTCTGGTGCTGGCTAAGACGCTCAAACAACTCTTGTTTGGGTTCAAATGAAGCTAAAAATTCGGATGGTCCCTGTGATCGAGTATGGGGCACAAACTGGCGAATGAAAAATAAATAAACAAATAAAAATTACGACTACGCTAAAAATAATAAATGCGACCTAACACCTAAGGGCACAAATAGCAATTTGTAATCAAATCAAGGGCACCTCAAGGCAAATAACTAGAAAGGAAATAAAAAGACCAAAAATATGACTCGGGTTGTTCTCAAAAATGCCTAAAAAAAAGTCTCCGGCAGCGGCGCCAAAAACTTGATGTGTGATTTTTACAATTAATTTTTATGACCACGTTTTAAAATTGGAACTCGCTAACTACACACAACGGCAAGTGAACCGGACGTGAAAGTAGTATAACTAGCAAGACCGAGTATCGAACCATGGACTCTAGACTATCACTTATAATAATTAACCCTAATCACAATTCTAGTCCTAAATTGATTTTTAGAATTTGGTTTTTCTTTTAGAATTAATTAAATAATATTTTAACTAAATTAACTAACTTAATGGAACTAACGAACACGAAGGCAACTAAAAGTTGTGAACTTAACCAGGATAGATGAACAAACCACTTAGGTAGGAATCACTAATGACACGTGAAGACAACAATTTGACAAATGACTTAGGTTTTGGTTTCTAACTGATCACTCTCTCGTGAAAGAAAGTAAATTCTATAGTAATTAGGTAACAAGGAAAGTGACCCACTAACTCAAGAACCTAAAAACTGACCAATATAAACAACCAAAACGTGCGATGGAGTGCTATAAGGAAACAAGCCTAATTAAAGGTCCTAAATCCCACAACTATCAAATTGTAAAAGATCACCCTTAATCAACCCTCTAGATGTGAAGCAAGCTATAAGATGATACACCAAAATCCTAGGGCTAACCGACACACGAATAAGTAGACGAACCCCGAGTTATCAGGTGCTCAAAACTACCAAACAATGCACAGAATTACCTAGCAACTTCTAATTACCTTTCGAATCAAAGAAGATGGGTGCACACTAATGTCTAGCTGATTTTAAATTGATTTTTTGTTATGAATTGTTACCAAGTCCAAACAATTAGATTGAGAATCGCGAATAAACAACCTAAAAGCGAGTTTTAACGCAACTAGTGGTGACTTATTCCTACCAAAAGCATTAAACTCAGCAACCAAATCAATAAATTCACCAAAACAAGAATATACACAATCAATTCTAGCAACAACTTATAACCAATTTACTCCAAAACGTTGTCAAAGTCATATAGTCAAAATAAACGTCAAACACGCGTCAAAAGATCATCCAAACCTAAGTGACATTAAAAGTTAGCCTCTAAACATATTCGGTTCAAAACAAAGTCTAAAAGATGAAAACATATTGTTCATAATTGATTAAAAATAAGAAGAATCGAATACAAAACTGTTACGGGTTGCAATCTTCAATCATAAATAGCTTGTCACCTCCTTCTATGCCTCTCAAAATCACACATCAAGTTTTTGCAATTAATTTTTATGACCAAGTTTTAAAAGTGGAACTCGCTAACTACACAAAACGGCAATTGAACCGGACGTGAAAGTAGTATAACTAGCAAGACCGAGTATCGAACCGTGGACTCTAGACTGGCACTTATAATAATTAACCCTAATCACAATTCTAGTCCTAAATTGATTTTTAGAATTTGGTTTTTATTTTATAATTAATTAAATAATATTTTAACTAAATTAACTAACTTAACGAAACTAACGAACACGAAGGCAATTAAAAGTTGTGAACTTAACCAGGAGAGATGAACAAACCAATTAGGTAGGAATCATTAATTACACGTGAAGACAACAATTTGACAAATGACTTAGGTTTCGGTTTCTAACTGAACACTCTCTCGTGAAAGAAAGTAAATCCTATAGTAATTAGGTAACACGGAAAGTGACCCACTAACTCAAAAACCTAAAAACTGACCAATAAAAACAACCAAAACGTGTGATGGAGTGGTATAAGGAAACAAGCCTAATTAAAGGTCCTAAATCCTACAACTATGAGATTGTAAAAGATCACCCTTAATCAACCCTCTAGATATGAAGCAAGCTATAAGATGAAACACAAAAATCCTAGGGCTGACCGACACACGAATAAGTAGACGAACCCCGAGTTATCAGGTGCTCAAAACTACCAAACAATGCACAGAATTACCTAGCAACTTCTAATTACCTTTCGAATCAAAGAAGATGGGTGTACATTAATGTCTAGCTGATTTTAAATTGATTTTATGTTATGAATGGTTACCAAGTTCAAACAATTAGATTGAGAATCGCGAATAAACAACCTAAAAGCGAGTTTTAACGCAACTAGTGGCGACTTATTCCTACCAAAAGCATTAAACTCATCAACCAAATCAATAAATTCAGCAAAACAAGAATATACACAATCAATTCTAGCAACAACTTATAACCAATTTACTCCAAAAAGTTGTCAAAGTCATATAGTCAAAATAAACGTCAAACACGCGTCAAAAGATCATCCAAACCTAAGTGGCTTTAAAACTTTAGCCTCTAAACATATTTGGTTCAAAACAAAGTCTAAAAGATGAAATCATATTGTTCATAATTGTTTAAAAATAAGAAGAATCGAATACGAAACTGTTACGGGTTGCAATCTTCAATCACAAACAGCTTGTCACCTCCTTCTATGCCTCTCGGTTGCGTCTGCTGTTGCCTTGCTTCGTCCGTAGAGTTCTTACCTGCAAAAGAAATTCTCCGTCAAAATAAAATTGCTTCCCCTTTTATAATTCGTCTAGCCGTATGTACCTCAGTAGGTTATAGCCGACCTTTGATTTATAGTCAACTATAATTCCACAACTTTGGGCCCATTTAGTAAATCACTAAAGTTGTAATTTGGGTTGGATTTCGATGCCTGCAGCTTCCCATTTTTTTATTTATATATTCTATTAATGAGATCCTCTTCCACTCCAAATATTAAAATTGATAATGTAGGCCAAAACTCAATTCCTAGTCAACATCACTTTGCTTTATCTTTTTTTTTAGACTTAGGAATTAATTTCACTCTTCAACCATTTGGCAACATTAGTCCTCCAACTTTGGTGAGCTATTTTCAAATAGCTTATCTCTAATTGCAGTTCAGCCATCCAAGTCTCACTATTATTCTTTTTTTTTTTTCTTTGTGATGGAGCAGATCATTTATGGCCCGTTTTAGCTTACTTTTATTTCTTTATGCACCAAGACCTGTAATAAACAATCTAATAAAGTAAACGCTAAAAACTAATAAAAACTACTTTAAAACTATTTAAAATAATACAATTTACATAAGATAAATGTATGTGTTTTAAAACACATCAAAGCCATATTTGGATAAATTCATAATTGTCTTTATAGATGATATTCCCATCTACTCTAAGAGTAAAGAGGAACATGCAGCGCATCTGCATACACTTTTAAATTTGCTAAGAAAAGTAAAGCTTTATGCTAAATTTTTGAAATGCGAACTTTGGTTAGAAGAAGTGCAATTTCTTGGACATTTAGTTAATCATGAAGGAATTCATGTGGATTCCCCAAAGATTGAGGCGATTACTAAATGGAAAGTCCCTGAGTCACCAACGGAGGTTAGAAGTTTTCTAGGACTAGCCGGTTATTATAGAAGGTTTATTCGATATTTTTCTAGAATAGCCATTCCCTTAACAAAGCTAACCTATAAATCTGTTAAGTTTGAATGGAGACCAAAACAAGAGGAAGCCTTTAGAATTCTTAAGCAAAGACTAACCAACGCACCCATGCTAGCGTTACCAGAAGGAACTGAAGAGTTTGAAGTCTATTGTGACGCTTCTAAATGAGGTTATGGATGTGTGTTGATGCAACGTCAAAAGGTTATAGCCTATGCTTCTAGACAACTTAAGAATCATGAAGAAAACTATTCAACCCATGATTTAGAATTAGGAGCCATGTTTTTTGCCCTTAAGATTTGGAGACACTATTTATATGGAAATAAATTTGTTGTCTTCACTGATCATAAGAGTTTAAGGTACATTTTTGGGCAAAAAGAGCTAAATATAAGACAGAGACGCTGAATAGAATTTCTTAGTGATTACGATTGTAATATCCAGTATCATGCAGGAAAGGCTAATGTAGTAGCTGATGATTTAAGTCGCAAGTATCATGAAAAACTAAGAAAAGTACGTTCTCTTAAATTAAATCTGCAGATAGATTTAAATGAGCAAATTAGAGTCGTACAAGAATCAGAAATCAATGACGATACTGAAAAATTGAAAGGGATGACTAAGGAATTAGAACAAGGAACATATGGAATTTGGAGATTCCATAAGAAAAGAATGTGGATGCCTAATCTAGGAAACCTATGCCACCGAATATTAGAAGAAGCCCATAAGTCTAAGTATAGGATACATCCTAGAAATGATAAGATGTATCAAGATTTAAGAAAGAATTTATGGTGGATAGAATGAAAAAGGATATAGCAGCTTACGTTGCTAAGTGTCTAACATGTTCACAGGTTAAAGCTGAGCATCAAAAACCCTCAGGTTTATTACAGTCATTGGAAAGCCTATATGGAAGTGGGAATTTACAACAATGAACTTTGTTACCAAATTACCCAAGACACGAAAAGGTAATGATACAATCTGGGTGATTGTAGATAGGTTAACCAAGTCTGCTCATTTCCTACCAATGAAGGAAGCATTCAGTATGGAACAGTTAGCCAAATTATATGTAAATGAGATAGTTTCATTACATGGTATTCCTTTATCTATTGCATCTGACAGAGATAGTCGTTTTACTTCTCATTTTTAGACGAGTTTCCAAAAAGCAATGGGGACCAAGCTAAATCTAAGCACCACTTATCATCCGTAAACGAACGGAAGATATGCTTAAAGCTTGTGTAATTGATTTCGGAGGAAATTGGGACGATCATTTACCATTAATAGAATTTTCTTACAATAACAGCTATCATACCAGTATTAATGCTGCAACTTTCGAAGCACTTTATGGACGGAATTGCCGAACACCAGTCTGTTGGGCAGAAATTGGAGAAAAGCAATTGTCTGGACCCGGGATAGTACAAGAGACAATAGACAAGATTATTCAAGTCAAGGAAAGACTAAAAGCAGCACGCGATCAACAAAAGAGTTATGCAGATAACAGGCGAAAGCCATTGGAATTTCAAGTAGGAGACAAGGTATTATTAAAAGTTTCTCCTTGGAAAGGAGTAGTCAGATTCATCAAGAGGGGAAAGCTAAGTCCCAGGTACATTGGACCTTTTGAGATTATTAGAAGAATAGGACCTGTAGCTTACCAGCTCCAACTTCCAGAGGAAATGGCAGGAATACATGATGTATTTCATGTATGTAAACTCAAAAAGTGCTTAGCTGATGAATCATTATTGGTACCTCTTAAGGACATAGAGGTAAATGATAAACTTAAGTTCGTAGAAAAGCCTCTACAAATTGAAGACAAGAAAGTCAAGAATCTCAAACACAAGAGATTAGTTCTAGTCAAAGTAAAATGGGATTCCAAGAGAGGACCAGAGTATACATGGGAGCTTGAATCAGAGATGCAAAGGAAATATCCACACCTGTTCCAGTAGACCTCGAGGACGAGTTCTAAAAAAGGTGGGGAGGATATAACAACCCTCCTAAAATATTTCCGACACTCCTAAAAAATTTATAACATCCCTATACATTCTAAAATACACCCCATATATGAGATTTGACCCTATATACCTTTAATATAAAAATAAAATAAAAACAAAAACCTAAGGTCGCTCGCGAGCCGCGACCGTGTTGACTGTGTTCTTTGTGGGGGCGCGACAGCTCAATATCAGGGCGACACCCCAACACGCCACGTCTCACAAACGTGTTGGGTCTAGGGTTTGAGTCAGCCAAGCTAGGCCTACCCTAGTGGGTCTCGCAGGCCGCGAAGGCATTGCCTTCGGCTAACGCGGGGCGCAACAAGGTGGTCGAACAGAACTATATATAGAAGGCATCGGCCTTCATTTTTCGACGCTCATTCACACAACTTTCTCTCTCAAATTCTGAATAGCAATTATAATACTCGGGCATAATACCCCCTTAATTAGCGAAGCTCTGTCTCATTGTGAGTATTATAACCCCCGGCTACGTATTAGATACGCGGCCCGATTGGTCTAGTGCTCTGTAACGGCTGTCGAGGTTCTGCCCGACGTAGTCGTTGGAGTTCTGTCTCGGGGAGGGTATAACTAATGTAAAATTGGGTTATTATACTAACACATGTGCATTGTTTAAATTACTAGATTACAACTAGGAAACCACAGGGAAAAATCTAAAGTAGCAATGTGAGTAATCTCCTTTTTGTGTAAACCTCTTTGCAAACTGTTTTTACAAAACCTCAAATGTTTTACATTACAATGAACAGTGATTGAGTATTTGTAATTCTACAATTTTCGTTGGTATGTTGGGGTTTTGTATACAAAATTTGTTACTACACTGTGAGTAGTAACATGACCACAAGTCAGGTTGACAGTACCGTGGGTGGTAATTAAAGTAAGAATTGGAAACAAATATAATTATGAGATCGCCCTTAGTGCTGTAAAATGATAAAATCTATCTTGATTAAACTGGGATTCACTCACCAGTATTTCCCACTGACAAAATGGTTTTAAACGCGTTTTAGGTAACAAAATGTGAAAGCCAAATAGAAGCCAGCTGGACAGCACTGAAGGCTTGGAAAATGTGGCTATAAAAGTTACCTAAATAAAGACAATGTTTTATTCAATAAATTAGGGTTTATCCCTATAAACATGTTTGTATTGGAAACTTGGGTTTATCCCATGTATTTGATATCATAAAAATGTGGTATTTTACTCTGATAAAATATTTCCTAACTACGGTCCTGATGTAAATTTCCGCTACCAAAATGATAAACCCACCGATACCACTGAATCTGAGCTCGCGGCCACCCGTTCCCAGGAGATAGGGGCCGGGAGTTGCGATAAATATCACACAGTCTGCTGCATTTGTTTCTCTAATAAAGAATCAACCATTCAACTATTCGAAATACATCTTTGAAGGCATGAAGAGGAATGTGACAGGGGTTCGAAAGGACAAGTTTCTTATGTATCCAAGGTTCTTGCAGATGGTGTTTAATGCTCGTTATCCAGAGTTGGTGAGATCTGGAAACGCCTTGGAATTGAAACCTATGGGTCCTGCTTGTTTTGGTGCTCTCACGACTAAAAAGGGTACTGAAAAGAAGTTTGAAGGACTAATACCGTTAGTAAAGTTTGGTTAATTTGCTGAAACGGAAGATGTAGCAGCTGAACCTGTGTTAGTTCAACCTGCTCCTGTAAATGCTGCACAAGTTAATGTTCCTGTTAATGTTATAATTGTTGAAGAGCATGCTGTTCAAGGTGCTGTTGAAAATGAGCCTGAGACAAAGGTTCTTACAATCAACTCTGACGATGAAGGCATTGAAATTAGTTGTGATGATGAAGATGAAGCTGAGCTTCCTCCTGAAGCTGAAGTTAGTTCTGCCATTTCTGTTGTTCAACAATCGGTGATCACGTCTGAAAGTTTGGCTCAGCTGTTGAAATCTATAACTGAAAAGATGAGAAATCCTCCTTCCAATCCTTCAGTTCAAATTGAAGAGCAAACGTCTAGTGACCCAAAGGATCCTGATACTCTACCTTTGAAGCAAAAAAGGAGGGATCCTCGACCTGGAATGTATGTAGAGCAAAGCGAAGATCAACCCATGAATGATGCTGAAGATGAAGATGGTTTGTATGACTTCGACTTTGAGAAAGTTGTTACTGCTACCACTATGGATACAGAGACAGTTTTTGACTTTGATGTGGATACTCAAAGAATGAATGTGGATGTTATGTCTACAGAGATTCCAGTTACCACCACTGTTACTGCTCCAGTCATTAAATCAACACCACCTGTTACTACTACTACTATTGCTAGTTCATCTGGAACGTTTCATGAAGAACCTGGTAGTTCAAGTGGTAAACGACCTGAAGTGCCATTGAGATTGCCTTTTGATGATGACTCAAGTGACGATGATGAGTTTATCAGTATGAGAGTATGAAGAAAAGAATAGTTGTGCTTGAGCAAGATTCTATCCATAAAGGCTCCAAAATCATTCAGCTTGAAGATACTATTGTGCAAAAGAATCAACAAATTGATCAGCTTCAACGTGATGTCAGTTTGTTATTCAACATGGTATATGATTTACGTGGAAAGTTAGAAAAGAAGTTTGGCCAAGAGTTTTCTAATCCAACTTATGTGGAAAGTAGAAGAAAAGCTGATGAAGATAGAGCAAGGGCTTTTGCTGAGGATGACACTGAAAGGTATGTTGCTATGGAGCATTATTTCAAGAAGGTTACCGATAAAGATGCTGACAAGGCAAAAGCTGAAAGGATGAAGAAGAAAAGAGAGTTTGTGATCCTGAAAAACAAGAATCTCAATCCAGAAGATGATGATGCTCAAGCTACTCATCATCTGATGGATGTTGGTGAAACTCTTTATGATAAGGTTGGGAATCGCTCTGGAGTGGTTAGCTGGGGATTTGATCATTAACGTCGAAGATGGTGGATTAAAAGGAAGGTTGGACCTGTTGAATGGTATAAGAATCCTGCTCAGTTTCAAACATTCACTAAGGTGGACTTGATCACTTTGTTAAGGTCACCTTACGTTGATGATAAGCCAGGTGGGCGTGGATATTTATTCTTCGAAAGGTTGCAGAGAGAAGTTGCTCGTGATTTTCCTTCTATGCATACTACTGAATCTATTGTTACTCCGGCTGCTAAGGGAGTTAGGGATCCACACACCAACAAACGAATGAAGATTGTATCATGGCCGCCAACTGACAAGGAGAAGACTATTCCCTTAGTCAAGAAAATTCCTAAAGGTGCTCTGAAGACCATGCATTTCTGGGCTTATGATGCGCGTTTAGGGCAAGCTGTGATTGTTTGTGATGATGATGTGAGCTTTCGATTGGTTGATCAAGTGGATTTGCTGAACTTAGCTCAAGAAGATTTAGAAGTGCTTGCTCGTAACCAGATTAGGGCTACCAAGAAATATGAAGAAGTGGCTAAAGGATGGACTGTTGCTGTTGCTTCAGTTATTCACATCCGTACAAAAGGTTTTGGTGGTTTCAATGATCAATTGAGTGGTAGCGGTGGAAATTGAAGTCTTCAGAACCTCTATGCATAAACCTAGGGAGAGATTGTTGGAACCTGAAGGTTTATTCATAGAGGATTAAAAGAGTTTAGGGGTTGTTTTGTAATATTTTGCTTTATGCTTATTTGGGTCATTGTATAGGTGGTTTGGCTCTAGTATATGGATTCGAGTGGGCCTTAGGGGTTTCGACCCATAAGTTTTGTATTTAAGCAAACCTCAAACAAGAGTTAGAGGTTGATCAGTTTATGCTATTAGGAAGCCAGCCAAAACCAAGCATTGGAGTCTTGTATCAGTCTTCGTCAATCATTGAATGCAAGTCTCGGTTTGTTTTAATCCATATTGTTTCGGTTTATATTTGTTTTTCTCTTGAATCAACTTGTGATAGGATTCCGCACTCTCACAAGTTACGATTGATATCATTGAAAGATCCTCTCGGGTTTTACAATTGGTATCAGAGCCGTTGGTATGTTACCCACATGGTACATAGTTTGTTATGTTTATATCACTTAGTATCTTTTCTCATTTTGAGCGTCAAGCCTATCAACATATCGCAGTAGATCCTAGTCTTTTCAGCTATGGCACCTTACATGTGTTAGCCAAACCCTTTAACACGGACATTTATTTCACTTCCCACATCATGCAATTTATCTTTTTGGCTTTTTCATTTTTCTAATATTTTGTATTTTTTCTCATTTTCTCATTTATTTCACTTCCAACATCAACACACCTCAAGACGAGACTATACCTGAATTTCCCATTCCAACAAGGGTTCAAAGTAATCATACTATTGAGAACGTGATTAGCCCTGTGAATGCAGGCGTTCAAACCCGGAGCCAATCAGGCACCATTAGTCTTTGCTTATACTCTAGCTACATTTCTCAAATTGAACCTAAAACCATTGATGTAGCTTTGTAGGAACTAGACTGGATCGATGCTATGCATGAAGAGCTGAACCAGTTCGAAAAACTAGGAGTATGAAAGCTTATGGAGTTGCCAAAAGGGAAACGCAAACTTGGAACTCGTTGGGTTTTCAGAAACAAGCAAGATTTTGCAGGAGTCATTGTTTGAAACAAAGCAAGATTGGTGGTCCGAGGATTCAGAAAATTAGAGGAACTGGATTATGACGAAGTTTACGCCCCCGTTGCCCGACTTGAGGCCATCCGGATTTTCTTAGCATACGCATCCTATATGGGGTTCACTGTTTATCAGATGGACGTTAAGACTGCGTTTTTATATGGAGACATGAAGGAGGAAATCTTTGTTGAGCAACCACCGGGTTTTATTCATCCAGGTCATCCAGAATATGCCTACAAGCTTGATAAGGCATTATATGGATTGCACCAAGCACCTAGGTCTTGGTATGCAACTCTGACTGAACATCTTCTGGCTCATGGGTACACGCGTGGCACGATAGACTAGACTCTGTTTATCAAGAGAGTGGGCAAGGATCTGATCTTGGTTCAAATGTATGTCGATGATATTATCTTCGGATCGACAAGTGATGAGCTTTACAAGGAATTTGAGAGGGTTATGAAAAAGAAGTTCGAGATGAGTGCACTAGGAGAAATGACATTGTTCTTGGGTTTACAAGTCAAAAAGGATTCTCGAGGCATTCTTATTCATCAAGGGAAGTATGTGGACGATGTGCTGGCCAAATTCAAGTTCACAGATGCAAAACCGGCTGAAACTCCAATGGCAGAAAGACCTTTATTGATTGAAGATGCAGAAGGATCCCCTGTTGATCAACGCCTTTATAGGTCTATGATCGGGTCTTTGATGTATCTGACAGCGAGCCGTCCAGACATCATGTTTGTCGTCTGCAACTGCGCACAATATCAGGCTAATCCTAAAACCACTCATCTTACTGCTGTTAAACGGATCTTTCGGTACCTTAAAGGTCGACCTCGGTTTCGTCTGTGGTATCCGAGGGATTCCAATTTTGACCTGTTTGCGCTTTCTGATAGTAATTTTGGAGGCACTGACAAAGACAGGAAATCCACATCAGCTGAATGTCAATTTTTGGGTGACAGGATCATTTCTTGGCAATGCAAGAAACAGCAAACGGTGGCGATTTCAACAACTGAAGCAGAGTACGTTGCGGCTTCGGCGTCTTGCTCCCAAGTGGTGTGGATGCAGCATCAATTGCAGGACTACGGTTTGACTTATCTTAACAGTACCATTTACTGTGATAATGATGCTGCTATATAAATTGCGAAAAATCCTGTCTTCCACTAAAAAACCAAGCACATTGATATTAAAGTTCATTTTATACTAGACTGTTTTGACAGAGGTCTTATCAAACTGGAGCAAATCGACACAGATGCAAATGCTGCCGATTTGTTCACAAAACCTGTTAGCAGCTCGAAGTTTCAAGTGCTTGTGGATTTTCTGAAAGTGATCCGCTATACTGACTGAGCATGCTTTTGTTTTTCGTATGTAAATTTGTACATAAAGTTTTCTTCTTAGGTAGTTTTTATTTATGCACAAATTTAGGGGGAGAAATTTTGAAAAATACAAAAACATTAAAAAATTTGAAAAATACAAAAACATTGAAAAAGTTTGAAAAATACAAAAAGAGGCATTGCATGACATGGGAAATGAAATGAATTTTCACATTGTGGTAAAGGGCTGACTCATGTAAGACCAGTATCGAAATAGTTTGACTCTAGTATGATGTGTTGGTAGGTGTCACACCCTGGCTTTGCGGAAGCGTGGTTATTTTGGTGTGACTTCTTAATACCATAGCTTAACCATAACAAAGCTATATGAAATAAAATCATGCAAGATCACCCGTTTGATTAAGTTTTAAAACCAGAGTAACATACCATTGTCTTAAAGACTTACAACACCGTAACATAAAACATTTGTCTTGAACAACATAAACAGTAACATGAAATAAACGCAGTTTAAGATTTGTGACTTGTCCAGGAAAGAGTCACATTTCCTAAACTGGGATGACCTTGGAACCCAATATGCAGCGGGAAAACACGTCATACCGTGCCAGATCCTGTTAATTTCCTGAAATACATGTGAGTTGAAAAATCAACAATAATGTTGAGCGAGTTCATGTGTAAGTGAGTATGTAAAACACTTGTAAGTATAAAAGTTCCCTGGTATGTAGCAGTGTAAGGAAAAGAGATCACCAATGGTTTGCAAGGCCATTAGCATGTGTGAAGTGCAAGTAGGAAGACTCAACCTAGCAGATTTTTGCGTCGGGTACAAAGTCACTCAAGGTCCGTTCTGCTTTGTAGTTTAAGTCTTTGGGAAATAGTTAGACATGAACTCACAGTCGGTGCGTCTCTACCAAGTACTCCAAATCAGATAGCTGTGCGACGACCTACAAGTGCCAATTCTATTAGACGGACGGCCGTGCCTTAGCTTTGTAGTTTAAGTCTTTGGGAAATAGTTAGACAACTATTTCGTGTTTACGTTCTGTATACTTGGTAGTTAATCTCCTTCCCAAGGATGGGGGATTCAATACATGTGCGTTCAAATTAAACCATTAAGTCTCACTTAATATATATATATATTTCCAATCCCAAAATATAAGTATTTTTCTCAAAAATATTATATTTTCATTTCACATAGTTTTTTTTTCTCCAATAATACGTTGTTAAAATACGCGTTCATAAATATTTCCGTAAGTGCGTAAGTTACGTTTTAACAATCGAGTGGTAATATAATTACCGGTGTAACTTATATATATTTATGGTGAAAGCGTTCGTATTATTTTGGATTCGTTAACGTTCGTAAATATTATTTTTACTCTAAAAATAATATTTATGTATTTCACAAAATAATCATAAACAGTGTGTGAAAAATATATATATTTATCACGTTAAATTTTGTGAAAATCCCACCTCCGAATATTTAGTAAATAAAGTCATGGCGAAACTTATGTTTCGAAGACATGTCAAAATAATTCTAACACTTGTAGTGTATATAGTTCTAAGTGTTAGGTTTTTAGAAAAATTTCGCCAGAGTTTCCTCTGTAACTGGTGGTGGCCACGCTTTCAAGCGTATCATTTTCTTTAACAAATCAACTCAACAATTTTCTTTATTTGATCAGAATAACTTTTATCGCAACAACAAATCAACATATGTGTAAATTGCTAAAAATTACATGAACTTGCAGTTTTCCCAAAACTGTGGTATAAATCCCCTTAAATTTAGTAGATCTTCATATAATATAATTTGATCTTGTAAAAACCTCGTTTTTAGAGAAAATCCATCTTTACAACCTCCCGTCATCTTTTACAAAGACGGTTATTTTGTCGGATCTTTTCATTTCACAAGTGTTTACACACTTGTGGTTTATAAAAATCATGCTTGTTATTGTAAGATCCATCCCTTTAAAATACATGATTTCTTTGATACGTGGTTCTTTGAAAATACCACTTGCAGATGCGTAGATCCGCTAGTTTTAAACACTATTGTACAAGTTAAAATACTTTTACACAAGTAAAACATTTTTACACAAGTTCATGTTTCATGTGTGGTAGAGTTTCACCTTTTAACCCTTGTTACTTCTAAAATAGCTTTGTGTCATGATTCAAGAACATGACTACACCGGGTTAAACGATGATTCGAGCTACCACAACATAGATCGGGTCTAGATAATCACCACTTTCAATTACTACATCATTTACACAACTTATGTGCTATTAACCATCATTTTTAGTGTTTTTAGTAAACTTTAAAGCATCAACTTGCATGTTAACGAGTTTTAACCGATACAAATCCTTTTAACCACTTTAGATTAGTTCAAGAAGGTGTTTTAAACATTATACCTCTAGCTCGAGGCTAGGGAAGAATCTATGCGCAAAAGAGGTGGATAAAAGCTAAGTAGAGAGGTCCTTCGCGTTCCGTTTGCTCCAAGCTTCCTAATACGAGACCCTTAACACTTGTAGATGCTTGAAATATGAAGATCAGGATCGAAAATATGATGGATGGAATAGGGGATGCTTGGCCGTAAGCTTTGAGAGAGAAAGAGAGAGTTTGAAGTTGATTTGTGAAATGGAATGATTATGATGTGTAATGGTGTGAACTTATAGATAATTAGCTTGTGTATTATCCAAGGGTTCTTGTGCTACTTAGATATTAGGCAAGAGGATCTAAACAAATCAACAAGGACAAGTGTGTCCCCTCTTAGTTTGGGGCCGGTTAGCAAGGGGGGGGGGTCTAGTTCGAAACCAAGTAGTAGTTAGGTGTTAGTTATGTTAAACTAAGTTAGTTAAGAGTTTAAGTTGGTTAGTTATGTTTAGTGTGTTACAATGGATGTTAGGGTACACGGGGACCCTAACTGGCTCAGAAAAAGATAATTAATGAAAATAACAATATTTTCATGTTTCGGGTATAGTCCGGTTGTTCGGTTGGATAGAAATCCGTTAAAGCGCTTAATAAAGATTTAAAGTGTCGTTATATTATATTTAGTGACACAATTTATTTCCGACACTTTAGAAAGTGTCTAGTAATATTTTTCTCATGTTTTGGCACTTTATTAGTTAGCTAAAAGCTGAATTATTGTGTAAAGTGCTGAGTTTTGTACTTAGAGTACGTTTTAGGCACATCCAGTCATTGTAACTTATTCCTAGAGACGCAGTTCCACAACCCTTGTATCCCTACACTCACTACTAGTGTAGCAAAATATCTCAGGCTCTTATAGGCCTTGGAGGCAGTGTTTGCCTGATGCTGGCTTTATCAGCATGTTCAATAGGTTATCCGTTATTGTGCTACTGTGCTTTTTGTGCATCATGGTTGTCACTAGGGTTCAGCGTGTAAATAATGTAGTGACGACAAGTAAAGTATGATGCAAGTAAGTACATGTATCAGATATCAAGTAGCAGTTCATCAGCTAGTTCAAACAAGCACAGTAGTTAAGCAGTAATTAATCAATAATTAAGTCGTACGGATACCTGGTTTAGTGCGGGTTGTCACATTCTCCCCCCGTTAAATAAATTTCGTCCCGAAATTTAAGTTCTGCTACTAGATGCAGGGTTCTTAGGAAAAAGGTGGGGGTATTTCTCTTTCATCCGGTCCTCACGCTCCCAGGTGAACTCAGGACCATGTCTGGCATTCCAACGAACTTTGACGAGTTTGACACTGCTCCGGCGGGTCTTGTTAACTTTCCAATCCGTGACCTCAACAGGTTCTTCAACGAAGTGGAGCGTGTCGTCAACATGAATCTCGTCGGTGGGAATAGCAACGGTAACTTGAGTTGGACTTTTCTTTAGATTGGATACATGGAATGTATCGTGAACACCATTTAGTTCAGCAGGTAAGTCCAGCTTGTATGCTACTAGTCCTATTCTTTCCAGAATTCTGAAAGGACCAATGTAGCGCGGATTTAACTTCCCACGCTTCCCAAAGCGTGCCACCCCCTTCCAGGGTGATACCTTCAATAAAACCATTTCTCCAACTTGGAAATCCACATGTTTCCGGTTTGGATCCGCATAGGCCTTTTGTCTGTGGCGAGCTGCTTCGATGCGTTTAAGAATCTGCGCGATCTTGTATGTCGTCTCTTGGACGATTTCGGGACCAGCAAGCTGCCTATCACCTGCGTCAGCCCAACATAGGGGTGATCGGCACTTGCGTCCGTATAGGGCTTCAAATGGCGCGACACCAATACTGGTGTGGTAGCTGTTGTTGTACGAGAATTCGACCAAAGGCAAATGCTTATCCCAGCTACCGCCCAAATCTATAACACACGCTCTCAGCATGTCTTCCAAGGTCTGTATCGTTCGCTCGCTATGGCCGTCAGTTTGCGGATGAAACGCAGTGCTCAGATTCAATTGTGAGCCAAAGGCTTCTTGGAAGGATTGCCATATCCTTGACACAAACCTTCCGTCTCTATCAGAAATGATCGAGAGAGGCACTCCATGGCGTGCAACGATTTCTCTCATGTAAATTTCAGCCAATTTGCTCGTATTATCCTTCTCTCTGATAGGTAAGAAGTGTGCTGACTTCGTTAATCGATCCACTATCACCCAGATAGTGTCATGGCCTCTTGGCGTTCTTGGCAATTTCGTAATAAAATCCATGGAGATTTGTTCCCATTTCCACTTGGGAATCTCAGGTTGTTGCAGAAGTCCTGAAGGCTTCTGGTATTCGGCTTTAACCTTAGCGCATGTTAAACATTTGCTCACATACACAGCAACATCGCCTTTCATCCTAGGCCACCAATAATAATCTTTGAGATCCTGGTACATCTTATCCGCTCCTGGATGGATAGAGTACCGCGACTTGTGAGCTTCATTGAAAATAACTTTCCTTAAATCACCAAACAGAGGAACCCAAATCCTTTTCTCAAAACATAACGTTCCTTCTTCGTTTGGTACCAAAAGCTTCTCCATCCCACGGAGATATTCTTCTTCAAGGTTTCCTTCCTTGAGAGCTTCTTTCTGCGCGGCACGAATGCGCAAGGAAAGATCGGTTCGTATAATCATTTCTAAAGCTCTAACCCTTATGGGCTTGATTCTCTCTTTACGACTTAGGGCATCGGCGACCACATTCGCCTTCCCTGGATGATACTTTATCTCGCAGTCGTAGTCGTTCAACAATTCAACCCATCGTCTTTGCCTCATGTTCAACTCCTTCTGGTTGAATATGTGCTGTAGGCTTTTGTGATCTGTCACACCCCCAAAATCCACACGCGGAGCACCACCGCTTGGAGGCGTGACATGACCAGGATCAAGCCACCAATCATATTGAACATAAGTATATACATACCAAAAGTCATTAATCAATACGATAGGTGTTTACAAAACCAAATATAAACAAGTGTGTAGCGGAAGCATTTAAAGTAAAACCCAACATAAGTTTAAGTACAAAATGTTATAATGTTTAACATCACATTCACGATCCATGTCCACAACGACCGTGCCTCCCGTGCAAGCTCCAAAAGTACCTAAGGTCCTGCAAGGCATGTAACAGAGAGTCAACAACTAGTTGAGCGAGTTCACAGTTAGTTATTCCGTTATAGAATTCGTTTCATAAATCAGTTGTTCGTTTTGTAAACCATGTTTCTTATTAATTCCCATCGCGGTCCTCCAGACATCTGTGCGAAGATTAGTGGCCGTATCGCGGCCTTTTCAGGCATCTGTGCGAAGATTAGTGGCCGTATCGCGGCCTTTTCAGGCATCTGTGCGAAGATTAGTGGCCGTATCGCGGCCTTTTCAGGCATCTGTGCGAAGATTAGTGGCCGTATCGCGGCCTTTTCAGGCATCTGTGCGAAGATTAGTGGGGACTTCCCCATGTGTTAGACTAGTCGTGTTTGTACGCGCCCTTCTTAATCCAAGGACCGTAGCGAGTGTGATTGTCCTACCCAAGGAGGACGAACGTACGTTAAGGTTGTTGTCCTACCCAAGGAGGACGAACGTACGTATTCTACCCAAGGAGAATACGCAGGATTTATATTGGCATCCTACCCATGGAGGATGGCGGTACATATCCTACCCAAGGAGAATATGTAGGTTCCATTATAGTTTCTTAACCCATTCCCAACCCACCGGGAATCCCATGCCTTGGTAAGAGTGTGAACTCACATGAGTTTGCTCGGTATGCTAAGTATGTGCTCAAAGTAAGTCAATCACGTCCTAAAGTACGCACGTATAGAATAATCAGTTGGTGTTCAAGTTGCTCACGTATAAGCAGGTAGCACCTAATCACAATCATACAAGTCATGTCTAACGTCTAACAGCAGTTAAATATTCCAGTTAACACTTAACAGAATTAACTCAAGTTCCTGCACAGATCAGCTATTCGGCGAAACACACATGTTGGCGAAACACAGATATTGACGAAACACATAAGTTGGCGAAACACACAGTTGACGAAACACGTTCTGTTTCGTCGTGGTCTTAATTGGCGAAACAGGATTCTAATTCGTCGATGACTCTTGGCGAAACACATTCTGTTTCGCCGAGAGTCCTGTTTCGTCGGACAGTTCAGCTTCGCAGACATCAGTTACAGCAGACGCGAATAACGCATAAACCCTAATCATTCTAGCAGCCGTCAACAATAACAGAAATCATATGAAGATCATTGTGCATATCGAATCATCATAAATCAACCATCCAAGAATCATTGTCTAGCATAAACCCTAGTTTATGTGTATAGCATATCAAATAACATACAACATCATCACATCAATCCCTATCAAGATACTAATGTAATCAGAATCAGGCCATATAAACAACATTCAGAACCGAGCATTCGATTGTATCAAGTTTCGCATATCATTTATATATATCCTACTACATCATATCATACACATCGAAATCTATATCATCACCATCATACACTCATCACAGCAGTAACACACATCAATCATATGCACCAGCAAGAATCTATACAATACAGAAACATAGAATCGACTAACAAACACACACTAACCGATTCGAGATGAAGGAACAAGGATTCGAGAGCTAGGGATGATGGTGAACGATGGTTGTTGCCGTCGCAAAGAAAAGGGAGAGTGTTCTAGGGTTTCGGTTGTTTGATAGCAGATGTAAAAACTGATGTTGTTTCACGTTTTAAACTCAAAATAGCGTGTTGGGCCCGAACTGGGCTTCGGTGAAACTGGGCTCGGCGAAACAGACTTCTGTTTCGTCGAGATGCTTTTGGCGAAACAGTCTGTTTCGTCGAGATTTGTTATGGCGAAACACACTTGTGTTTCGTCGGGTTCTTTCATAAGTTAAGCAGTTTACGTTTCTCGACAGGTTCCATGTTATACAATCAAACACATAATCATGTAAACACAATACGTTTATTATAACACGAAGTGTACAGTTACAAGTCAGACAAGTCAAACAACTAAACAGTCAAAGTCAACGTGCAATAAGTGCAAATAAAGAATGTTGGAAATTTTGAGTTGTCACATTATCCCCAACTTAAAAGAAATTTCGTCCCGAAATTTAGCATGCAGTTACTGAGGAAGCTAGTAGTGTGACGTTGTTTACCTGTGTCGTATCGCGGCTCCCCGAGCATGTTTGCGAAGATTACTGGTTTTCTTGGGGTGTCACATTATCCCCCCGTTGATTTGGAATTTCGTCCCGAAATTCTGCATTGGTAGCTTCAGCCTCAGTAGTAGTTGCATTAGTTCCGAATAACTGGGGATATTTGAGTTCCATTTGATCTTCGCGCTCCCAGGTGAACTCTGGGCCGCGGCGGGAGTTCCAACGAACTCGTACAAGAGGGATTCTCGTGTTCTTGAGGACCTTAACATCCCGGTCCGTGATTTCAACAGGCTCCTCGACGAAATGCAACCGCTCGTCGATAGTGAGTTCCTTCAAGGGAACTATGTGGGTCTCATCTGACGTACACTTCTTCAGATTCGACACGTGAAAGACGTTGTGAACTGCACTGAGTTCAGGTGGTAAGTTCAATCTGTAGGACACTTTGCCTATTTTCTCAATAACTTCGAATGGTCCAACATATCGTGGATTTAGTTTACCGCGTTGCCAAAACGAACCACACCCTTCCAGGGTGAAACTTTAAGTAGCGCTCGATCCCCAACCTGGAATTCGAGTAGTTTCCTGTCTCAATCAGCGTATGCTTTCTGACGGTCGCGTGCTGCCGCCATGCGTTGTCGTATTTATGCAATCTTTTCTGTAGTATCGACTACCATTTCTGGACCTGTGATTTGACTTTCCCCCACCTCTGCCCAACAGAGAGGTGACCGGCATTTACGCCCGTACAATGCCTCGAATGGATCAGCTTTAAGGCTTGTGTGGTAGCTGTTATTGTATGAGAATTCCACAAGTGGCAAATGTTTTTCCCAACCATTACCAAAGTCAATTACGCACGCCCGAAGCATGTCTTCTAGAGTTTGTATAGTGCGCTCAGACTGCCCATCTGTCTGAGGGTGATAAGCTGTGCTCATGTCTAAACGAGAGCCAAAAGATTTATGCATTGCTTGCCACAGTTCTGAAGTAAAACGTGCGTCTCGACCAGAGATGATAGAGGTTGGCACACCGTGCCTGGAGACCACTTCTTTCAAGTAGATGTCTGCTAGTGTAGAGAACTTGTCTGTTTCTTTAATGGCCAAGAAGTGAGCAGACTTTGTGAGTCGATCCACGATCACCCAAATAGTATCATTTCCGCGCTGAGATCTAGGTAAGCCAGTAACAAAATCCATGGAAATTTGTTCCCATTTCCATTGTGGTATCTCAGGTTGTTGGAGTGGTCCTGACGGTTTCTGATATTCTGCCTTGACTCTCGCACAAGTCAAGCATTTGCTAACGTATGCGGCTATGTGGGCCTTCATGCTAGGCCACCAGTATGTAGTTTTGAGGTCGTGGTACATCTTATCTGAACCAGGATGTACTGAGTAGCGAGACTTATGAGCTTCATCCATTACAAGTTCGCGTAAATTACCATAGAGTGGGACCCAGATGCGTCCGGTTACATAGTAGGCGCCGTCTGTCCTTGGTTCTAACCGTTGCCTTGAACCGCGTAGAGCTTCAGCCCTGACGTTTTCTGGTTTCAGTGCTTCTACCTGAGCATCTCGTATTTGTGAAGGAAGACTAGACTGAATGGTGAGTTGCAACGCTCGTACACGCCTAGGTGTAGTATCCTTTCGATTGAGGGCGTCGGCCACCACATTCGCTTTGCCCGGATGGTACTTTATGGCACACTCATAATCGTTCAGCAGCTCGACCCATCTACGTTGTCGCATGTTCAACTCTTTCTGCTTGAAAATATGTTCGAGACTCCTGTGATTGGTGTAGATGGTGCCCTTAGTGCCATAGAGGTAATGTCGCCATATCTTGAGCGCAAAAACAACGGCTCCCAGCTCTAAATCATGAGTAGTGTAATTCCGTTCGTGAATCTTAAGTTGGCGCGAAGCATAAGCAATGACTTTATCCCGTTGCATCAACACACATCCAAGACCTTGGATGGATACGTCGCAGTAAACTACAAATCGTCCGTGCCTTCAGGCAATGAGAGGATAGGTGCGCTACAAAGTCTATCCTTTAAGTGCTGAAACGCTGTCTCCTGTGTATTACCCCAACGGTAAGCAACACCTTTCTGTGTCAGTAGTGTAAGCGGCTGAGCAATCTTCGAGAAGTCTTTGATGAATCGTCTGTAATAACCTGCCAAACCCAAGAATTGGCGTATTTCTGTCGGTGTGCGAGGTGCAGGCCAGTTCTTGATCGTATCTACCTTGGATGGTTCGACATGAATCCCATCCTTGTTTACTACATGGCCTAGAAAGTGGACTTCACGAAGCCAGAAGTCGCATTTCGAAAATTTGGCGTACAGTTGTTCCGTTCGAAGGAGTTCCAAAATAAGTCGTAAGTGCTGCTCGTGTTCCTCCTGACTCTTCGAATAGATCAGGATGTCGTCAATAAAAACAATAACGGACTTGTCAAGATAAGGTTTGCACACCCTGTTCATAAGATTCCATGAAAACCGCAGGCGCGTCCGTTAGCCCGAATGGCAGGACCAAAAACTCGTAATAGCCGTAGTGAGTTCTGAATGCTGTTTTGGAGACGTCCTCATCCCGGACTCTCAGCTGATGGTATCCTGACCTTAAGTCTATCTTGGAGTAGTAGCTCAACCCTTGCAGCTGGTCGAATAAATCATCTATGCGCGGAAGAGGATAACGATTCTTGATCGTCACCTTGTTGAGTTCACGGTAGTCTATACACATCCTGAACGTACCGTCTTTCTTCTTTACGAATAACACTGGAGCTCCCCAAGGCGAAGAGCTAGGACGTATGAAACCCTTTTCCAAGAGTTCTTGTAGTTGCTTAGACAGTTCTTCCAGTTCCGTTGGAGCTAAGCGATAAGGTGCTCGAGCTATGGGTGCTGCTCCTGGAGCGAGCTCGATCTGAAATTCGACCACTGGAATATCCCCAATCTTTTTCTCTTTCTTCGATGTATCAGTAACGAGTGCTAAAACAGCTGTGTGGCCGTCCTTTCGTAAACACTTCTGGGCCTTCAAGAAGGGTATGATGCCACTCACGACACCACTCTTGTCGCCTTGAACTTCGAGAGGTTCCTTGCCCGAACGAGGAATACGAATAACCTTTTCTTTACATAAGATCTCCGCTTGCTGTTGAGATAACCAATCCATACCAATGACGACGTCAAAGCTACCCAGAGTTATAGGAATGAGGTCGATAGAGAAAGTCTGACCAGCGAGGATAAGGTTACAACCCTGAACTATGTGTGGCTTCTAAACTTTTACCGTTTGCTAACTCTACGACATGTTTGGTGTTCAAAAGTGTTGGTGCGCGTTTAAGCATTTGACTAACTTTCAGAGACATAAAACTGGTATCCGCACCCGAATCAAATAGTATAGTAACATAAAAGTCGTCGAGAAGAAACTTACCCATAATCACATTAGGATCGTTCCTTGCATCAGCCTGACCAATCACGAATGCTCGTTCCCTAGCACCATTGTCATCGTTATTACCCCACGTTGTTGTCTTCCCTAGTTCCCATTTCCTTGGTTGTAGTTCTGATTCTGGTTCTGATTCAATCGTGGGCAGTGTCTCTTGAAGTGACCTTCAGCCCCACACTGATAACATCCCTTGTTACCCTGCCGTTGCTGCTGATTCTATAGATCTTGTATCTGTTGTTGTTGGTTCTGGCTTGCAGAACGTGAGTTTCTACCATCCTTGGCTCCATGACCAAGCTTGTCGCATCATTGACAATGATTTCGGTTGCACTGCCCGCTGTGGTGCAAGTTACATCGTTTGCACTTAGGGTGGTTTCCCCTGTATCCACCCTGCCATTGACTGCTGAAAGGTTGCTGACCAGGACTTTGGTTGTCATCGATCTTTCACTGTTGTGCCTGGGACAGAATCGTAGTCGAACCCTTGCCAGAGGTTCCATTCCACTTTCATTCGTTGTCACTGAGGATAGCAAAAGTAGTTGAAGTAGTAGCACCAATACGTCTAGGCAGCTTGTTCTGTTCCACTGCCTGGTCTGTGGGACGATGAGCAAGATGAGTAACATCTTGAATAGTAGCAAGATTAGCAGTCATCACATGACTTTGAATTTCTGGTACTAAGCCTTTGAGGTACCGCTCTCGGTGCGCTTGATGGGAGGTTCCACCATAGTAGGGCACGAAGTTGCCAGTTCGTTAGATCGCTTCGTATACGCCTCTATTTCTGACCCCGTCATCTTCAGGTTAAAGAACTCCACTTCCAGTTTGTGGATGTTATCATAGTTACAGTATTCTAGTTTGATTAGTTTCTTGAATTCGTCCCAAGGGGTGGCATTAGCAGCCGCCAGCCCCCAGCATCGTAACTTGCGCGTTCCACCAAGTTTGTGCAGTGTCTTCGAGACTATCAGTGGCATATTTCACCTTACTAGCCTCGGGTCATTCGCATAATCGAAGTCCGATTCGAGTTCCTCGAACTTAACGGAGGAGTCCAACAGCTCCTTCCGTGTCGTTGAAAGTAGTAGGACGACAGTCCATAAAAAGTCGTGTATATGCATACAGGTGGCTGAGCGTGTTGACTTGTCGTGTGCGTAAGAGTAACCAAAATTAAGCACAAGTGTTGAGTTACGAGAGTAGGATCTAAAAATCCTAGAGTAAGTGGCGATGGCAGGTTACACCTCCTGCCTGGGCAGCTGCGAGTGCTGCAGTGACTTGTTCAGTGATCGAAGCCGCCAACTGGGCTTGAGTTAGGTTAACGCGTCCACACATGATCTTGACATCAAGGAGAACATGTGGGTGAGAGGTTCGCGAATAGTGCGAAGAGAGTGAGCACCCAAGTATTCTCAAGCAACAACATATAGTAGGTTCTGTAATCTAAGCATACCGCGAGCAAAGTTCTATGTAGTTCTAGCATGTAGGTAAAGTAACATGAATAGTAGTACCTATGATGTTGAGCCTTGCACGTGGAGCGAAGCGTCGTTGTGGATCGTTGAGCACTGTTCTGGTTATAGTCTGGTTTTAATAAAAACGTTTTCCCCTTATTAAAACCGAGTTCTCTATAACCAATGGCTCTGATACCAATCTGTCACACCCCCAAAATCCACACGCGGAGCACCACCGCTTGGAGGCGTGACATGACCAGGATCAAGCCACCAATCATATTGAACATAAGTATATACATACCAAAAGTCATTAATCAATACGATAGGTGTTTACAAAACCAAATATAAACAAGTGTGTAGCGGAAGCATTTAAAGTAAAACCCAACATAAGTTTAAGTACAAAATGTTATAATGTTTAACATCACATTCACGATCCATGTCCACAACGACCGTGCCTCCCGTGCAAGCTCCAAAAGTACCTAAGGTCCTGCAAGGCATGTAACAGAGAGTCAACAACTAGTTGAGCGAGTTCACAGTTAGTTATTCCGTTATAGAATTCGTTTCATAAATCAGTTGTTCGTTTTGTAAACCATGTTTCTTATTAATTCCCATCGCGGTCCTCCAGACATCTGTGCGAAGATTAGTGGCCGTATCGCGGCCTTTTCAGGCATCTGTGCGAAGATTAGTGGCCGTATCGCGGCCTTTTCAAGCATCTGTGCGAAGATTAGTGGCCGTATCGCGGCCTTTTCAGGCATCTGTGCGAAGATTAGTGGGGACTTCCCCATGTGTTAGACTAGTCGTGTTTGTACGCGCCCTTCTTAATCCAAGGACCGTAGCGAGTGTGATTGTCCTACCCAAGGAGGACGAACGTACGTTAAGGTTGTTGTCCTACCCAAGGAGGACGAACGTACGTATTCTACCCAAGGAGAATACGCAGGATTTATATTGGCATCCTACCCATGGAGGATGGCGGTACATATCCTACCCAAGGAGAATATGTAGGTTCCATTATAGTTTCTTAACCCATTCCCAACCCACCGGGAATCCCATGCCTTGGTAAGAGTGTGAACTCACCTGAGTTTGCTCGGTATGCTAAGTATGTGCTCAAAGTAAGTCAATCACGTCCTAAAGTACGCACGTATAGAATAATCAGTTGGTGTTCAAGTTGCTCACGTATAAGCAGGTAGCACGTAATCACAATCATACAAGTCATGTCTAACGTCTAACATCAGTTAAATATTCCAGTTAACACTTAACAGAATTAACTCAAGTTCCTGCACAGATCAGCTATTCGGCGAAACACACATGTTGGCGAAACACAGATATTGACGAAACACATAAGTTGGCGAAACACACAGTTGACGAAACACGTTCTGTTTCGTCGTGGTCTTAATTGGCGAAACAGGATTCTAATTCGTCGATGACTCTTGGCGAAACACATTCTGTTTCGCCGAGAGTCCTGTTTCGTCGGACAGTTCAGCTTCGCAGACATCAGTTACAGCAGATGCGAATAACGCATAAACCCTAATCATTCTAGCAGCCGTCAACAATAACAGAAATCATATGAAGATCATTGTGCATATCGAATCATCATAAATCAACCATCCAAGAATCATTGTCTAGCATAAACCCTAGTTTATGTGTATAGCATATCAAATAACATACAACATCATCACATCAATCCCTATCAAGATACTAATGTAATCAGAATCAGGCCATATAAACAACATTCAGAACCGAGCATTCGATTGTATCAAGTTTCGCATATCATTTATATATATCCTACTACATCATATCATACACATCGAAATCTATATCATCACCATCATACACTCATCACAGCAGTAACACACATCAATCATATGCACCAGCAAGAATCTATACAATACAGAAACATAGAATCGACTAACAAACACACACTAACCGATTCGAGATGAAGGAACAAGGATTCGAGAGCTAGGGATGATGGTGAACGATGGTTGTTGCCGTCGCAAAGAAAAGGGAGAGTGTTCTAGGGTTTCGGTTGTTTGATAGCAGATGTAAAAACTGATGTTGTTTCACGTTTTAAACTCAAAATAGCGTGTTGGGCCCGAACTGGGCTTCGGTGAAACTGGGCTCGGCGAAACAGACTTCTGTTTCGTCGAGATGCTTTTGGCGAAACAGTCTGTTTCGTCGAGATTTGTTATGGCGAAACACACTTGTGTTTCGTCGGGTTCTTTCATAAGTTAAGCAGTTTACGTTTCTCGACAGGTTCCATGTTATACAATCAAACACATAATCATGTAAACACAATACGTTTATTATAACACGAAGTGTACAGTTACAAGTCAGACAAGTCAAACAACTAAACAGTCAAAGTCAACGTGCAATAAGTGCAAATAAAGAATGTTGGAAATTTCGAGTTGTCACATGATCTGTGAAGATTGTACACTTCGTACCATAAAGGTAGTGTCTCCAGATCTTTAAAGCAAAAACCACTGCGCCGAGCTCCAAATCGTGCGTGGTATAGTTCTTTTCGTGCACTTTCAATTGACGCGATGCGTAAGCAATAACCTTTTGGCGTTGCATTAACACGCAACCCAGTCCTTGACGCGATGCGTCACAGTATACCACAAAATCATCTGTACCTTCTTGTAGAGCTAAGATTGGCGCGTTACAAAGCTTATTCTTCAGTATCTGGAAGGCTTCCTCCTGTTTGATTTCCCAATCAAACTTCTTATCCTTCTGCGTGAGGAGCGTCAATGGTTGAGCGATCTTTGAAAAATTCTCAATGAATCTTCGATAATAGCCAGCCAAACCTAGAAATTGCCGAATCTCGGTTGGCGTCTTTGGCGTTTCCCAATCCTTGATCGCTTCGATCTTTGTTGGATCCACGTGGATTCCATCTCCATTTACCACGTACCCAAGGAATTTCACCTCTCGTAGCCAAAACTCGCACTTAGAGAATTTGGCATACAGCTGTTCTTTCTTCAGCAGCTCTAGAATGGCTCTAAGATGTTGCTCGTGTTCAGCCTTCGTCTTTGAATAAATCAAGATGTCGTCGATGAATACAATCACGAACTTATCCAAGTACGGTTTGCAAACTCTATTCATCAAATCCATAAAGACTGCAGGTGCGTTTGTCAAACCAAACGGCATAACTAGGAACTCGTAGTGCCCATAACGAGTTCTGAAGGCTGTCTTTGGAATGCTTTCCTCTTGTATCCTTAACTGATGGTATCCAGATCGAAGATCGATCTTTGAATAAAAGCTTGAACCTTGAAGTTGGTCGAACAGATCATCAATTCTTGGCAGAGGATACCTATTCTTGATCGTCAGCTTGTTCAATTCTCTGTAGTCGATACACATACGGAAACTACCGTCCTTCTTCTTGACAACAGGACCGAAGCTCCCCAAGGCGAGAAGCTTGGTCGGATAAAATCCTTGTCTAACAACTCTTGAAGTTGTGTTGACAGTTCCTGCATCTCAGACGGAGCAAGTCTATAAGGTGCCTTAGCCACAGGCGCGGCGCCTGGAACTAAGTCGATGTGGAACTCTACTTGCCTCTAAGGTGGCAGTCCCGGCAAGTCTTCTGGGAAGACTTCTGGATACTCCCTTACGACAGGGATGTCTTCGATTCTTGGCTCAGCAGCCTTCTTATCCACAATGTGTGCCAGAAAAGCAACACATCCTTTCTGCAAACACTTCCTTGCTTTCAAGCAGCTGATAATCCTCAACGGCGTCTCACGCTTCTCTCCATGAACAACAATGGTCTCACCATCATCGGTTGGGATACGAACAACCTTTTCGTGACATACTATCTCAGCCTTGTTGCCTGATAACCAATCCATTCCTACTACCACGTCGAAGCTTCCCAACTGGACTGGTAGTAGATCTAAAGCAAACTCAAGCTCTCCTAATTCGATCACACAACCTCTGATAACTTCATTGGCTTCTACTAACTTCCCATTGGCCAATTCGATTGAATACGGAATATCTAACTTATTAGCGGCTAACCCAAGCATATTCTTAAATTCTAACGACACGAAGCTATAATCGGCACCAGTATCAAATAAAACGGATGCATAGCGTTGGTTCACAGGGAACGTACCAGTAACGACATTGGGATCCTGGCGCGCTTCCCTTGCTTCGAGTTGAAACACTCTTCCACGGGCTTGGTTTAACTCTGGGCAGTTCTTCTTAAAATGCCTGATATCACCGCAGTTAAAACACCCAAGTCTTTGCCCGTTTCCACCAGCTTGATCATTCCTCTGATTACGATTCATGGCGCCCGCTTGGTTAGCATTGTTGCCTCGATTCTCGTTACCTCCATAGTTTCCTTTTGGGCGATTCCCATTCCCACCCCGGTTGTAATTTCTGTTTCCGAATCCTCCCTGGCCTCCCTGACCAGCAGTGGCCCAACAAGTGTCCTTCGAGTGGCCACGTTTCCCACATGCTTCGCATACTTTTGACCCGCAATGACCAGAATGGTGACGCTGGCAGGTGTTGCATTTGGGCTGGGTGCCCATGTATCACTTTTCCTTTCTTCCCTCTACCAGCTGTAACCTGAGCTGGCGTGTCTGATCCTCCTTTCTTAACCACCACACTAGCGCCCTGCTTGAAGTTTGAGAACTTCCGTTTGTTACCTCCTGATGACTCGACGTGAGTCTCTGTCTTCTTGGTCTTGATCTCATCAAACTTGTTCAGGCGAATCGCCTCCTCAGTGAGGGCTATGCTCAAATCAATCGCCTCAGTAATAGTCGCAGGCTTGGATGAGGTCACCATGCTTATGATTTGAGGAGCTAATCCCCAAATGAAGCGCTCGATTCGCTTGTATTCTGGTGTAACCATGTAAGGAACCACTTGAGATAAGTCATGGAATCTTTGAACGTATTCTGCTATCTTTGGACCGTCCATTTTCAAGTGCCAGAACTCGGTCTCCAATCGCTGGATTTCTGCGCGGGAACAGTACTTTTTGCGCATAATGTAACACCTGTGCCTCCACGGCCATCAAACAAATACCAAACCAATGAAATATTATATTTCATACTTGGGATTTGTAAAAAAAAAATATGTGTATCATTTGCACATATCAATTCTTATTCAATTTCAAACTCTAAATCGCTTTCTGGAAGGTTATACGCGCACTGATGCGTAAATATAACCAGTTTAATGCAACAAACACTCCGGAATAGTGACATAGGATTAACATACCTTAAATAACCTTTACATAACTTAGAAATAAGTTTTGGAAGGTTTGGTATGCCGGAAATCAAGTTTAATCGCTTACAGGGACTAAAGTTGACAAACTACGAAAGTATGCCAATTTGAACTGTAACAGACCTTCCGGAACATGACCATAAGTTAAACATACCATAAATATAATTTACATAGCTTAGAAATAGGCTTTGAGGGGTTCGGTGTGCTAAAATAAACTTTTGGGTCATTCAGGGACTAAAAGTGTCAAAAAGTGCACAAGTTTGCATTTTCGCGCATAACTTACGTTCTGAATACATCCGGACATCCAAAAAAAAATTATGTTAGCACTAAAATATTTTATTTTAGTGTTCGCCATAAGAAAAATCCATTCGTCACGTCATTTGGATCGTTTTTCGCATTCAGGACCAGATTCGATGTATTAGCCGTTGTTTAATTCACAACCACACATTCTAACTTGCTTAGTTAGCGGATAAGGATGGAATTTAGGCACCATGACATTTCAACACATGTATGGATGGAATTTAAACACCTAAACACCATGACATTTCAACACATGTATGGATGGAATTTAAACACCTAAACACCATGACATTTCAACACATGTATGGATGGAATTTAAACACCTAAACACCATGACATTTCAACACATGTATGGATGGAATTTAAACACCTAAACACCATGACATTTCAACACATGTTTGGATGGAATTTAAACACCTAAACACCATGACATTTCAACACATGTACGGATGGGATTAAGGCACGTTTTCCATGAAACGATCTTAACGGTTCGGGTATTCCTATAAATACCCATCCACCCCCATTGCTAAAATCACTAGAACTTTGATTTGAGAAACTCTAAGTTGAAACTATTGTTTCATACCTGAGATTTTTGAATCGAGGTTAGCATTCGGGGACCCTTCGTAAGTATTCTTTCGTTCTTTTCCTTATTTTACTGCTTTTCGAGTCAGAAAGTCAAACTTTGTTTGACTTTCAGCGTTGACCAGTAATGGTCAATGCGAAGTTCGTTTGAACTTCGCAACGTGATTGTAATCACGTTGGTTATAGTCCCTTGGGACTATGCCCACTGATTACCACGTTGTCTAGGGTCGTAGGGTAAGCGATCTAATGAATCGCTTATACCTCGAACCCGACCCAGTTTGGTCGATCATTAGGATCCGACCAAACACATTAGGTGACCCTAGTATAGGGCATAACCTTCCGAGGTTATACCCTATGGTCACATCGTTTAAGTAGTTGTATGATAGGTAGTTTATATGCCTTAGGTAAATTACCAGAATACCCTTTTCATGTATAATTGGTAATTAAGCATATGTAACCTAAACTTTTGTCACATAACTGATTATGTAACATGTTTAGGCATATAACACTTGTCATAGGACTAGTTAGACGGTCCGAACGCGTTTCACGCGCACGACGCGTTAAAGTAGCATAAGTTACCTTAATGGGTCGCGATGGGTCGATAATACTTAGGTTAAGTTTCATTTAGTATGTAGTCTTTGTTAAACCATATCATATGAGTTCCTACACTCATTTGGTTTACAAACCCTCCTGCTACCCAGTCTTCCGATTTAGGTCCGGGTTAATTATGTAGTTACCTATATTAGGTACCGTTTGATTTCCGGGACTCCTCTAGCTTACTTGATAGTTGTTCAAGACTCCTAAGCACTCCCAGGCGAGTACATTATTCCCCTCTTTTACTGTTTTCAACTGTTTTGGGGTGACTCATATGTGCTAAATGTTTTATCAATGGTTTCAAGAACAATTACAATGTGGTTTCAAGGACAATAACAATTATTTCAAGAACGCTAACAATGATTTCAAGAACGAATACAATGATTTCAAAAACTAATAACAATTTCAAAAAGTGAACAAACTTGTTGGTTGTAGTTTACATGACCGATGACATTCATTAGCAATGATCAAGCCGACCAGTATTAGGTTATGGTACCATAGGATTTGACAAATCCCGTTATTTACTGCACCCATTGTTATGTGTGGGAGTTGTGGGTAACGACTGAATCTGTAATTATTAACTTGTCCTTTGGTAAGGGTTTGTTAAGAACGAGAGCGAGAGCGAGATGGAGCGAGGAACGCGTCAAGAAGGTTTGAATGTTATTAGAGAATCGACCATAAAGTAGTTTCACAATTAAAACAAGAACGACTAGAACGATTTTACAAAAAGGGTTAACGATTGGGTAAACATTTTAACATGATTGACATTTGATCATGCATTTCCCACAAAACATAACTTTGATTTAAACCAAGTTTTACTTCAATACTTTGTTTTTGTGCATATGGTTTAGTTGAGACATTTCACTTGCCATACATGACATTTTGACATAGACATTTGACATGGATATTTGACATAGACATTTTGATATGATTTACATCTTGACATGAACACTTTGACATATTACCCAATACATTTGACAATTGATTTAAACATAGACTTCTTACATTGGTTGGTTTGGTTTGAGTAAATGATTAAGTAACGATGCGGGTGTAATATGATACAAGCATGGTGGATACGCCGCTGGTACTTCCTATATATAAGTGTTTGTATGGTATTACATATTGTAGCGTTATTTGAATCATTTCAGTTTGAGACATAGAACATTTTATACAAGTGACATACTTTTCACAAGACATTGATTTACAAACAACTTATCTTACACAAACTCATTTTACATGGTTATTCATTTAATCATGCATTATTCTCTTATTTATACTTATCATCCGAACTTATTATTTTTCAAATGATTTACAAAGACAAAGCAAACTAAAAGGTTCATGACTAAACATTTTCTTAAAACAGAAGTCATGAATCATATTTTCACAAAACCTATGTATCTCGCCAGCATTTCTTTGCTGACCTCGTTTTCACATATGTTTCAGGTATTGCAAGATATCGATTGATAAGATGCATGCTCACATAGGACTGGACAAGGCCTTAGTGACTCAATAACAATGATAGACTATGTTTAAATAGTGTATTTAGATTTCCAGACGATGTAATTACTCAATGTTTAATAAAACGAAACACTTTTGATATCCATGGTTATGAAACATTAATTCTGTTGCAACACGCCCCGATGTTTCCGCCGCGGTTTGTTGTTTTACGCGGTCGGGGTGTGACAGAAAGATGGTATCAGAGCCAATGGTTATAGGGAATTAGGTTATTAGTAATGCTTTGACCTAGTCTATAACCTTTCTAGGACCCTAACGCGAGTTTACTTGCGTTTAGTCATAAAACAATACCGTCACCTATCCTTAGGCGACGACCACAACAAGAACATAAATTTCAAAACCGCTTTGAAAACTAATCATCTGTTCTAGGATGATTGATTACAAGGTTTTGAACCCCTTCGAATTTTCAAAATCTCGACAAGGTTTTGAGTCTTAAATAATGTGAACACGTGCAAACTGGAAGGGTGAATGCCTGTATTCTGGGTTTTCTGTCTAGGCAAGCACTTCGTATATATCTCATCAGACGCGAGACCAGTTGTGCTTACCTGGGAATTCTTGGGATGAGTGTTCACTTATAGGCGAGCATGTCTTCGCGATACATTATTTTTGACCCATTTACTTTGATCAGTCACTGTGTGTCGTTTGTTGCTTTGTAGTAACAAACAAATGACCAATATCCTTGCTTTCATCAGATTTGTTTCATCTCATTCTTTTCGTCTAATTCTCTCTCTCGTTTCCTTTCATGTTTCCTCTTTTAGACAATGCCTCCTCGACGCGAAAGCCAGATAGAGACTGCCGAGCTGGCAGAAATCATTGCGCAGCAAATGGCTGCTCAATTCCCAAACCTCTTTGCTCAATGGAACCAAGCCAACAACAACAACAATGTGCTATGCAAATACAAGGATTTCAACCAGGCTAAACCACTCAAGTTTAGTGGTTCTGAAGGAGCAACTGGGCTTCTTCAGTGGTTCGAAAGCATTGAGAATACTTTTCGCCACGTGCAGTGCCCGGATAATCGCAAGGTCGAGTTCTCCTCGAGCGTGTTTCAGAAGAGGGCTCTTACATGGTGGAATGGGGTAATGAGAGACCGAGGTGCGGAAGTTGCTCTCGCACAGACCTGGGCTGAACTTAGGGCTCTGATGATGAGGGAATTCTGTCCTCGTCATGAGCAGCGAGCTTTGGAGAAGGAATTTGATGAGTTGAAGCAAGATAGTGGTGAGCACAGGGCGTATACTGATAGGTTTGAGGAGATGAGTCTGCTTTGCCCTACAATGGTTACCCCACTTGACATAGCTATCGAAAGGTACATCAACGGCCTACCTGACTCGGTACAAGACATCCTTACTGGTAGTAACCCTGCCACACTCCGTCAGGCGATCGAGTTATCAGCGACATTGACTGAGTCGCAGATTCGGAAGAACAAGTTACACAGGAAGGGTGACAAGGGCAAGAAACAGTCAGCTGACAAGGAGGATAGCAAGAAAGGCCAAAACAAGAAGGGTAAGGAAGGTGAGACGTCAAAGAAATCAAAGAAGCGAAAGGGTGCCCAAAATTTTGTTGTTACAGCACAGACTGCACAGAACCCGCGGAACCAACCAGCTCAGCCACCTGCAAAGAAAGCATATGCCGGTACCGCACCTTATTATGCACGCTGCAACGGTCATCACGCAGTACAACAAGCTTGCTGGCAATGCACGACGTGTGGTAAACTTGGGCATTTGGCCAAGATTTGTCGTTTGGGACAAAATCAGGCTGCTCAGGTTCAAGCTCCGGTTCAAGGGAATGCTGCGAGATTTCCACTGGGTTCATGTTTCAACTGCGGAGAGATTGGTCACTTCCGCCACAACTGCCCAAGACTGGTGAATGCAAATGCTAACGCAAACCCAAATGCGAATGTCAACGTCAATGTGAATCCAGCACGTGGTCGAGTGTTTAACATCAATGAGGCACTCATTGATGAAGGAGTGAACAATTAGTATTTTGTTTTTCCTCTGGTTGGTATCTTGTAACATTTAAAGACAATGCGGTTGTTATATAAATAAAAATTTGTGGTTTTATTTTCTAACTAATGCAATTGTATGAATGTTTGATTCAACCTTGTGATGTCAATACAAAGACAAAACTACTCGTGTGGTTCTGTCATTTTTACGATCACTTGAGATCTCCCTAAGAACCTCAAACACTGGTTTCTTTTAGATCTAAAGTATTTTATCGTCTTGCACCGTTCGAGATGCAAGAATTATCAAAACAGCTTCAAGAGTTGTCTGATAAAGGATTCATCCGTCCGAACTTTTCACCTTGGAGAAACTCCTGTTCTCCTTGTGAAAAGAAAAAAAAATGGATCTTTTCGAATGTATATCGATTAACGTAAGCCTAGTAAGCTTACCATCAAGAATCGATATCCCCCTACCTTAAATCAACGATTTCTCCGATCAACTGCATAGCGTTCATGCTTTTCCAAGATCGATTCGCGTTTTGGGTATCATCAACTTTGTATTCTCGAAGAAGATATTCCCAAAACGGTTTTCTGCATGAAGTATGACCATTACGAGTTTACAGTCATGCCTTTTAGGTTGACAAATACTCCAGCCATCTTCAAGAACTTAATAAATAGAGTCTGCAAGCCTTATTTGGATCAGTTCGTCATTGTTATTAATGACATCTTGATCTAATCATATTCCGAGCCGATCACGATCAACACCTTCATTGACACTGGAACCCTTAAAGAGGGAACAAACTTTTCGCTAATTCCTCCAAAAGGAAATTTTGGCTTAAAGAAGTTCAGTTTTTTTTGGGTCATGTAGTCAACAAGCAGGGTATTCATGTGGATTCATCCAAATTGATGCAATTAAGAATTGATTCCTTGTATGCATTAAATACCCGTGTCCAAAGATAACAAATTTAAAGGTCAAATTGAACGATTATGCGATTGAACGAGTATGCAATTATGTGACTATGTGTTTATTCATCTTACGTTTTCTTTTATGCATTTTTGTGTTTTTAATACTCTGGATATTCGTTATCCAAATCCTCGCAGAATCTTTCATATCTTCATATGAGGGATTCGTAGTAGGATATTCAAAAAGGTACTACCTTAAATCCTAAATGGGCTTCTATGTAATAGTTAAGACCCTTGGATTATATAGTACTATTCCATGTTTCATAAGAGACCCTCTTAGTGGTCTAGTCAAAAAGATTGATTCATAATTTGGTTAAAGAATGACATCTAGTGATGTAGCTGAACAGACTCCTTGATAGTCTATTTAGATCATTTATTGATTTAATTAAAAGGACTCTATGGCGGTCTAGTCACACTCATCACAGGATTGTTCAATTGGTTTTCCCCTACACATTTTAAAATAGACTGTGTGAACTGTGCAAGGAATTGTCTGATTATGGACGCGTACATAATTATGAAATTTAGTGCATAGAAACCCAGTAATATTTATTATGTGTAAGAACCGATAGCGACAACAATAACAAAATGACAACGATGTAATGGAGGTACGGTGGACGCACCAATGACGCTTCATATACTTGTATATAAGTATCCCTCTTACATTGTAATCATGATGTTATTAAAGGTTACTAGAAGTTCAGAACCCTAACCAATGTTGTTCGATCTTTTCAATTTCATGTTTTCAAGCTCTCACAAGTTTCCTCTAAATAAATTTCGGGACGAAATTTTCTAAAGTAGGGGAGACTGTAACACCTGTGCCTCCACGGCCATCAAACAAATACCAAACCAATGAAATATTATATTTCATACTTGGGATTTGTAAAAAAAATATGTGTATCATTTGCACATATCAATTCTTATTCAATTTCAAACTCTAAATCGCTTTCTGGAAGGTTATACGCGCACTGATGCGTAAATATAACCAGTTTAATGCAACAAACACTCCGGAATAGTGACATAGGATTAACATACCTTAAATAACCTTTACATAACTTAGAAATAAGTTTTGGAAGGTTTGGTATGCCGGAAATCAAGTTTAATCGCTTACAGGGACTAAAGTTGACAAACTGCGAAAGTATGCCAATTTGAACTGTAACAGACCTTCCGGAACATGACCATAAGTTAAACATACCATAAATATCCTTTACATAGCTTAGAAATAGGCTTTGAGGGGTTCGGTGTGCTAAAATAAACTTTTGGGTCATTCAGGGACTAAAAGTGTCAAAAAGTGCACAAGTTTGCATTTTCGCGCATAACTTACGTTCTGAATACATCCGGACATCCAAAAAAAAATTATGTTAGCACTAAAATATTTTATTTTAGTGTTCGCCATAAGAAAAATCCATTCGTCACGTCATTTGGATCGTTTTTCGCATTCAGGACCAGATTCGATGTATTAGCCGTTGTTTAATTCACAACCACACATTCTAACTTGCTTAGTCAGCGGATAAGGATGGAATTTAGGCACCATGACATTTCAACACATGTATGGATGGAATTTAAACACCTAAACACCATGACATTTCAACACATGTATGGATGGAATTTAAACACCTAAACACCATGACATTTCAACACATGTATGGATGGAATTTAAACACCTAAACACCATGACATTTCAACACATGTATGGATGGAATTTAAACACCTAAACACCATGACATTTCAACACATGTACGGATGGGATCAAGGCACGTTTTCCATGAAACGATCTTAACGGTTCGGGTATTCCTATAAATACCCATCCACCCCCATTGCTAAAATCACTAGAACTTTGATTTGAGAAACTCTAAGTTGAAACTATTGTTTCATACCTGAGATTTTTGAATCGAGGTTAGCATTCGGGGACCCTTCGTAAGTATTCTTTCGTTCTTTTCCTTATTTTACTGCTTTTCGAGTCAGAAAGTCAAACTTTGTTTGACTTTCAGCGTTGACCAGTAATGGTCAATGCGAAGTTCGTTTGAACTTCGCAACGTGATTGTAATCACGTTGGTTATAGTCCCTTGGGACTATGCCCACTGATTTCCACGTTGTCTAGGGTCGTAGGGTAAGCAATCTAATGAATCGCTTATACCTCGAACCCGACCCAGTTTGGTCGATCATTAGGATCCGACCAAACACATTAGGTGACCCTAGTATAGGGCATAACCTTCCGAGGTTATACCCTATGGTCACATCGTTTAAGTAGTTGTATGATAGGTAGTTTATATGCCTTAGGTAAATTACCAGAATACCCTTTTCATGTATAATTGGTAATTAAGCATATGTAACCTAAACTTTTGTCACATAACTGATTATGTAACATGTTTAGGCATATAACACTTGTCATAGGACTAGTTAGACGGTCCGAACGCGTTTCACGCGCACGACGCGTTAAAGTAGCATAAGTTACCTTAATGGGTCGCGATGGGTCGATAATACTTAGGTTAAGTTTCATTTAGTATGTAGGCTTTGTTAAACCATATCATATGAGTTCCTACACTCATTTGGTTTACAAACCCTCCTGCTACCCAGTCTTCCGATTTAGGTCCGGGTTAATTATGTAGTTACCTATATTAGGTACCGTTTGATTTCCGGGACTCCTCTAGCTTACTTGATAGTTGTTCAAGACTCCTAAGCACTCCCATGCGAGTACATTATTCCCCTCTTTTACTGTTTTCAACTGTTTTGGGGTGACTCATATCTGCTAAATGTTTTATCAATGGTTTCAAGAACAATTACAATGTGGTTTCAAGGACAATAACAATTATTTCAAGAACGCTAACAATGATTTCAAGAACGAATACAATGATTTCAAAAACTAATAACAATTTCAAAAAGTGAACAAACTTGTTGGTTGTAGTTTACATGACCGATGACATTCATTAGCAATGATCAAGCCGACCAGTATTAGGTTATGGTACCATAGGATTTGACAAATCCCGTTATTTACTGCACCCATTGTTATGTGTGGGAGTTGTGGGTAACGACTGAATCTGTAATTATTAACTTATCCTTTGGTAAGGGTTTGTTAAGAACGAGAGCGAGAGCGAGATGGAGCGAGGAACGCGTCAAGAAGGTTTGAATGTTATTAGAGAATCGACCATAAAGTAGTTTCACAATTAAAACAAGAACGACTAGAACGATTTTACAAAAAGGGTTAACGATTGGGTAAACATTTTAACATGATTGACATTTGATCATGCATTTCCCACAAAACATAACTTTGATTTAAACCAAGTTTTACTTCAATACTTTGTTTTTGTGCATATGGTTTAGTTGAGACATTTCACTTGCCATACATGACATTTTGACATAGACATTTGACATGGATATTTGACATAGACATTTTGATATGATTTACATCTTGACATGAACACTTTGACATATTACCCAATACATTTGACAGTTGATTTAAACATAGACTTCTTACATTGGTTGGTTTGGTTTGAGTAAATGATTAAGTAACGATGCGGGTGTAATATGATACAAGCATGGTGGATACGCCGCTGGTACTTCCTATATATAAGTGTTTGTATGGTATTACATATTGTAGCGTTATTTGAATCATTTCAGTTTGAGACATAGAACATTTTATACAAGTAACATACTTTTCACAAGACATTGATTTACAAACAACTTATCTTACACAAACTCATTTTACATGGTTATTCATTTAATCATGCATTATTCTCTTATTTATACTTATCATCCGAACTTATTATTTTTCAAATGATTTACAAAGACAAAGCAAACTAAAAGGTTCATGACTAAACATTTTCTTAAAACAGAAGTCATGAATCTTATTTTCACAAAACCTATGTATCTCGCCAGCATTTCTTTGCTGACCTCGTTTTCACATATGTTTCAGGTATTGCAAGATATCGATTGATAAGATGCATGCTCACATAGGACTGGACAAGGCCTTAGTGACTCAATAACAATGATAGACTATGTTTAAATAGTGTATTTAGATTTCCAGACGATGTAATTACTCAATGTTTAATAAAACGAAACACTTTTGATATCCATGGTTATGAAACATTAATTCTGTTGCAACACGCCCCGATGTTTCCGCCGCAGTTTGTTGTTTTACGCGGTCGGGGTGTGACACATAAGTTCTTTCAGTTCGGTCCAGGTCAGCGCGTAGGCAGCAGCTTCGCCTAATGTCTGAACTTGTAGATTCCACCAAGAGAGGGCTCCATCTAGAAACAGCCCTGAGATATAGGTGACTTGCTGATCCAGCGTGCACTTGCTCATGCGAAGAACAGATTCGGTTTTCTCAGCCCAACGAACAAAGGCGACAGCACCTCCAGTGCCATCAAAGTTTACGGGCTTGCAGTCTAAGAACTGCTTGTAGGTGCACCCTGCTCATACGTTGTAACATATGAACGGCATTAGCATCATCACTAAAGATATCCAATTAGGTCATGGTAGGTCTAAATGACTTGGTATTACCATGAGGTGGATTATTGTTGTCATTGTTATTCGTGCTGCTTCCGCTGGGTCCTCCTTGTGAAGCGGCGTATTGTGCGATGGCAGCAGTGATAATTTGCTGGAGTTCTACCTCATTGGTAGGCATGCGTGTCTCACGTCTCGGCGGCATCTTCTAAAAGATGTTTCACATGGGTTAGGTCATAAAAAGTAGAGTGTACGTAAGTATACAACAATATCAACACATAACATCTCATGTTATCAATCACATAACATCTCATGTTATCAATCACATAACATCTCATGTTATAAATAGATCACCCATATTGATAGCCTCTGCAATGGTTGAGAGCTTCGAGGTAGTAACCATACCCCTGATCTAAGGTGCAAGTGTCCAAATGAATCGTTCAATCCTTTTGAACTCCGGTTTGACTAAGTAGGGGGGCGACCCTAGATAAGTCGTGCGATCGCTGGACAAGTTCAGGAATTTCTGGTTCGTCCATTTTCAAATTCCTGAACTCCACCTCAAGCTTCTAAATTCCAGTCCTAAAACAACATTTCTTCTCAATCGTTTCCTTGAGCTCGTCCCAGCTTAGTGCATAAGCAGCGTCTGTGCCAAGGGTCTGAACCTGGAGGTTCCATTAAGAGAGTGTGCCATCTAGAAATATCCCCGAGATATAGGTAACACTCTGTTGGGGCGAACAGTTACTCATTCTTAGAATGGAGTCGGTCTTTTTGGACCAACGAACAAATGCAACGGCGCCTCCTGTTTCGTCAAAGTTCAAAGGCTTGCAGTTCAGGAACTGTTTATAGGTGCAGCCAGTTGGAGGGTTATTTCTAGTAATGCCATCATTGTACTTAGAGCGGAGGGCTTCATGTCGTGCATTTATCTGTGAGATGCGTTCTTGCAGCTCGGCTTCTGTCCTTGGCAACGTACTGGTGTTTGTGTCACGTCTGGGTGACATTCCCTTTTTGTCGAAGTGGTGTGAAGCGGGTTAGACAACGTTTCAATTGTCTATGAGGTGTATATAGCAACATAAGCCATCATGTAATCACCCAATTTCACACGCAAATATACTCAATGTATGAGTGGGGAAATAAATTTCCGAGCCTTCACATAGGCTTGCCAATTTGGCTTGTTGCTCGTAATAGAATGAACTCGAGGCTACATCGCCTTGGTCATTCGTGTTTAAGTTATTTCCTGCTGCATTGGTTATTATTAGCTTGACCCGCAGAGTCCACCAGGATTCCTGTGCACTACAAATCGTTATTACGTGGGCCCCCGTAATAATAAATTGTCTTGCACAGTTACCCCAAATTTTCTCTCGTCCAAGCAGATGATCAATCAAGGAGCAACAGCAGGTGCATCGACATGAACAGGGTCATGCTACAATGCGGGGTCAGGAGCAACGCCTGGCTCAGGGGCCACGGCTGGCTCCGGATCAAAAACTCCATCTCAAGATCAGCTGGATCAATAAACACAGGGGGTTACAGGATCCTCCAAGGGCTGGTCTAAGTGCATGAACTCAATGTCATGGTCTGGATCAAAACCAGGTAGAAAAACAGAATCGTCCTCAATATCGCGATCAACTCAATTCTGTGTGCGAGAACTGGGGCAGCTGATGACGCCATATCAGGGTCGGCGTCGTGTGAGTGGTGCTGCACTCCCTGTATGTGCAAAGATGCGGATGTCAGAAACTCAAATGAGTCTGGGATAGGGGAATTGGCATGAGTTTCCCCTGCAGAAGCGTCCGCATGCAGTAGTCTAATACCAGCAGCAATAGGGTCCTGCCCTCGAATGGGTCCTCCTCTAGTAGGTCGTTATCGTCGTTAGAGGCCACGTTGGGGGGGGGGGGCATATCATCAACAGGATAAGCGGCAAGGGGGCACAGGAGCAGGGATCACCGCGAGTGGCAAACTCCCAACAAGATGGCCATTAGTAGGCTCTGCTACGACTTCAGGCAGCGCAAAAGGGCTGAAAGTCGTCATTGTCTGTGCCGGTAGTATCGGAAATGTACACCTCGTGCTTCGATGAAACTATGTCGCCTGACACTATGTCCATGGGATTCGTAGTGTCCATCTTTCTAGTATATGATGAAAGCATGATGTTTGTAACACAAACGCATATACGTATAATAATCAATCATATAAACATATTAGTCATCATGTAAGCAATCAAATAATTCTCCTAGTCCCACTAGCCTTCCAGCCTCTCAGACTGCCTTTCCTAGTCCCACTAGCCAAATTCTCCCAGCCTCTCAGACTGCTCTTCCTAGTCCCGCCAAATTCTCCCAGCCTCTCAGACTGCTCTTCCTAGTCCCACTAGCCAAATTCTCCCAGCCTCTCAGACTGCTCTTCCTAGTCCAACTAGCCAACTACCTCGATCTCTCAGACCGAGCCTCGGCCTCTCAGACCGAGCCTCAGCCCTTCCGGACTGAGCCTATAAATAATAAAATGTGCTCAACATTTGGTTGTAAAAAGTTTTGGATCTGGACTTATGTGGTATGCAGAAAAATGTTTTCGTGAGAGCCCTAGTGATCATAGTCTAGACTCGAGAAGGAATCCTAGTTCGCTATGATCAGAGCTCTGATACCAAGCTGTCACACCCTGGCTTTGCGGAAGCGTGGTTATTTTGGTGTGACTTCTTAATACCATAGCTTAACCATAACAAAGCTATATGAAATAAAATCATGCAAGATCATCCGTTTGATTAAGTTTTAAAACCAGAGTAACATACCATTGTCTTAAAGACTTACAACACCGTAACATAAAACATTTGTCTTGAACAACATAAACAGTAACATGAAATAAACGCAGTTTAAGATTTGTGACTTGTCCAGGAAAGAGTCACATTTCCTAAACTGGGATGACCTTGGAACCCAATATGCAGCGGGAAAACACGTCATACCGTGCCAGATCCTGTTAATTTCCTGAAATACATGTGAGTTGAAAAATCAACAATAATGTTGAGCGAGTTCATGTGTAAGTGAGTATGTAAAACACTTATAAGTATAAAAGTTCCCTGGTATGTATCAGTGTAAGGAAAAGAGATCACCAATGGTTTGCAAGGCCATTAGCATGTGTGAAGTGCAAGTAGGAAGACTCAACCTAGCAGATTTTTACGTCGGGTACAAAGTCACTCAAGGTCCGTTCTGCTGGGCCTCTTAGAGGTCCGTTCTGTTGGGCCTAGAGTTGGGCTCGCTACACCCAGATAGATCTACCGCTTACGTCCCTCGGTGTTTCTGCCTACCCATTCACATGATCTAAGTAGTAAACCTCCTTACGCTAACCATACCGTGTATAAAGTACTTGTAAACAAAGTAACATGTATTTCACCCCCGCAGTTAAGAAAACTGAAAACAGTTAGAGAAAAGGGGGACATGAACTCACAGTCGGTGCGTCTCTACCAAGTACTCCAAATCAGATAGCTGTGCGACGACCTACAAGTGCTAATTCTATTAGACGGACGGCCGTGCCTTAGCTTTGTAGTTTAAGTCTTTGGGAAATAGTTAGACAACTATTTCGTGTTTACGTTCTGTATACTTGGTAGTTAATCTCCTTCCCAAGGATGGGGGATTCAATACATGTGCGTTCAAATTAAACCATTAAGTCTCACTTAATATATATATATATTTCCAATCCCAAAATATAAGTATTTTTCTCAAAAATATTATATTTTCATTTCACATAGTTTTTTTTTTCCAATAATACGTTGTTAAAATACGCGTTCATAAATATTTCCGTAAGTGCGTAAGTTACGTTTTAACAATCGAGTGGTAATATAATTACCGGTGTAACTTATATATATTTATGGTGAAAGCGTTCGTATTATTTTGGATTCGTTAACGTTCGTAAATATTATTTTTACTCTAAAAATAATATTTATGTATTTCACAAAATAATCATAAACAGTGTGTGAAAAATATATATATTTATCACGTTAAATTTTGTGAAAATCCCACCTCCGAATATTTAGTAAATAAAGTCATGGCGAAACTTATGTTTCGAAGACATGTCAAAATAATTCTAACACTTGTAGTGTATATAGTTCTAAGTGTTAGGTTTTTAGAAAAATTTTGCCAGAGTTTCCTCTGTAACTGGAGGTGGCCACGCTTTCAAGCGTATCATTTTCTTTAACAAATCAACTAAACAATTTTCTTTATTTGATCAGAACAACTTTTATCGCAACAACAAATCAACATATGTGTAAATTGCCAAAAATTACATGAACTTGCAGTTTTCCCAAAACTGTGGTATAAATCCCCTTAAATTTAGTAGATCTTCATATAATATAATTTGATCTTGTAAAAACCTCGTTTTTAGAGAAAATCCATCTTTACAACCTCCCGTCATCTTTTACAAAGACGGTTATTTTGTCGGATCTTTTCATTTCACAAGTGTTTACACACTTGTGGTTTATAAAAATCATGCTTGTTATTGTAAGATCCATCCCTTTAAAATACATGATTTCTTTGATACGTGGTTCTTTGAAAATACCACTTGCAGATGCGTAGATCCGCTAGTTTTAAACACTATTGTACAAGTTAAAACACTTTTACACAAGTAAAACATTTTTACACAAGTTCATGTTTCATGTGTGGTAGAGTTTCACCTTTTAACCCTTGTTACTTCTAAAATAGCTTTGTGTCATGATTCAAGAACATGACTACACCGGGTTAAACGATGATTCGAGCTACCACAACATAGATCGGGTCTAGATAATCACCACTTTCAATTACTACATCATTTACACAACTTATGTGCTATTAACCACCATTTTTAGTGTTTTTAGTAAACTTTAAAGGATCAACTTGCATGTTAACGAGTTTTAACCGATACAAATCCTTTTAACCACTTTAGATTAGTTCAAGAAGGTGTTTTAAACATTATACCTCTAGCTCGAGGCTAGGGAAGAATCTATGCGCAAAAGAGGTGGATAAAAGCTAAGTAGAGAGGTCCTTCGCGTTCCGTTTGCTCCAAGCTTCCTAATACGAGACCCTTAACACTTGTAGATGCTTGAAATATGAAGATCAGGATCGAAAATATGATGGATGGAATAGGGGATGCTTGGCCGTAAGCTTTGAGAGAGAAAGAGAGAGTTTGAAGTTGATTTGTGAAATGGAATGATTATGATGTGTAATGGTGTGAACTTATAGATAATTAGCTTGTGTATTATCCAAGGGTTCTTGTGCTACTGAGATATTAGGCAAGAGGATCTAAACAAATCAACAAGGACAAGTGTGTCCCCTCTTAGTTTGGGGCCGGTTAGCAAAGGGGGGGGGGGGTCTAGTTCGAAACCAAGTAGTAGTTAGGTGTTAGTTATGTTAAACTAAGTTAGTTAAGAGTTTAACTTGGTTAGTTATGTTTAGTGTGTTACAATGGATGTTAGGGTACACGGGGACCCTAACTGGCTCAGAAAAAGATAATTAATGAAAATAACAATATTTTCATGTTTCGGGTATAGTCCGGTTGTTCGGTTGGATAGAAATCCGTTAAAGCGCTTAATAAAGCTTTAAAGTGTCGTTATATTATATTTAGTGACACAATTTATTTCCGACACTTTAGAAAGTGTCTAGTAATATTTTTCTCATGTTTTGGCACTTTATTAGTTAGCTAAAAGCTGAATTATTGTGTAAAGTGCTGAGTTTTGTACTTAGAGTACGTTTTAGGCACATCCAGTCATTGTAACTTATTCCTAGAGACGCAGTTCCACAACCCTTGTATCCCTACACTCACTACTAGTGTAGCAAAATATCTCAGGCTCTTATAGGCCTTGGAGGCAGTGTTTGCCTGATGCTGGCTTTATCAGCATGTTCAATAGGTTATCCGTTATTGTGCTACTGTGCTTTTTGTGCATCATGGTTGTCACTAGGGTTCAGCGTGTAAATAATGTAGCGACGACAAGTAAAGTATGATGCAAGTAAGTACATGTATCAGATATCAAGTAGCAGTTCATAAGCTAGTTCAAACAAGCACAGTAGTTAAGCAGTAATTAATCAATAATTAAGTCGTACGGATACCTGGTTTAGTGCGGGTTGTCACAGTAGGCTCTATCCTTAAGGCTGAAAACATTGACTGTTTCTGTTCAGAACCTAAAATAGTTAATGACCCCAGGAAAGAAAGTCACATGGTACATAGTTCGTTATGTTTATATCACTTAGTGTCTTTTATCATTTTGAGCGTTAAGCCTATCAACATATCGCAGTTGATCCAAGTCTTTTCAGCTATGGCACCTTACATGTGTTAGTCAAACCCTTTAACACGAACATTTATTTCACTTCCCAAATCATGCAATTTTTCTTTTTGGCTTTTTCATTTTTCTAATGTTGTTGTATTTTTCTCATTCCCCCCCCCCCCTAATACAATACATATTTACAGCAAACTCTTTTTGTATTTTCTGTGTTTTATCAACTTGTGATAGGATTTCGCACTCTCACAAGTTACGATTGATATCATTGAAAGATCATATCGGGTTTTACAATTGGTATCAGAGCAAAACAAATATAAACCGAAACAATATGAATTAAAACAAACCGATACTTGTATTCAACGATTAACGAAGACTGCTACAAGACTCCAATGCTTGGTTTCGGCTGGCCTCCTAATCGCATAAACTGATCAACCTCAAACTCTTGTTTGAGGTTTGCTTAAATACAAAACATATGGGATGAAACCGCTAAGGCCCACTCGAAACCATATACTAGACCCAAACCACCTATACATCGACCCAAATAAGCATAAAGCAAAATATTACAAAACAACCCCTAAACTCTTGTAATCCTCTATGAATAAACCTTCAGGTTCCAACACTTAAACCAACCTTTAATCCTTTTAAACCTCTGTTCACTAACAAACATCTGTTCAGACACAATTCAACATCAACATAATCTAAATCAAACCCAGAGACAATTACACATCAATATCAGTCTGCAATCCTTAGATGTTATTCAAAATTATATAATAATACTTAGGAATGACTGAAATAATTAAAATGAAGATGCGACAACAAAGATTAATAGTATTAAAATTTATTCATTTATTCAGCAGTGGTAAATCAACAGTTGTTAACATACATAGTTGTTTCATAAGAATGTTCGAATATATGACAACAGCAGCATGCTTATACAAAGGTCTACAATTACAATTTCACATACTGTGCAACATCTAATCTAATGGACTAACAAACTCACAACATCTGCTATTAACCAAACCACTGTTACTATAAAAACCTTTTGTTGGCTCAACATATTTTGAATATCATCTGTTGTTCTTTAACATCTGGTCTCCCATACAGACCTTTCCTTCTTCAATCTTTCATCATCAGCAGATGTTCTCTTTTACCAGACTTTAACTACAACAGACCTTTTACAACTCCAAATATTGACTCTCTGTAATTTGCAGGAGCAAATTCTTCAAAAAAACTGCTATCAATGATCAAATTTTATACCTTGTTTTATCTTTGCAATCATCTGATGTTCAACATTAAACCAACCCTTAATCCTATTAAACCTCTGTTGACTTACCAAACATCTGTTCACACACAATTCAACATCAACATAATCTAAATCAAACTCAAACACTAAATAAGTAAAAGTAAAACGCAACAACATAGATTCATAAGATTAAAATTTATTCATGACATTAAAAGACCAATAATTACATTACATACTGAACAACTAAAGTTTCAAATCTAACAATAACAGCAAGAATTAAGAAATTTTAGCTTCAACTCCATCGATTGTTGAACCTCTCAATGTATGTTCTTCAGCATCGCCATGAACTTCACGTCTCTATCACCACACTCTATATTCTAACAACACAAAGCTCACGAACGGAAGTTGAAGGCATCCGCATCAGATCTCTAGAAACCTGCTCTCTCGTGAACAGGCCAACTTGCAGTCCATCAAAACATCTCTTCAGCTCTTGAAGAGTAGCCCTATCCTCATACACCTGTTCCTCAATTTCCCTGATAAAACGCTGCTTTAAATCATCTGATTTTGAAGAAGTGGATGACGCTATTTCAATAAACTATATTTGTCACACCCCCAAAAATACCCCAAGCGGAAACCCCCGCGAGGCGTGTGATGTACCAGGATCTAGCAACCAATCACATTGAACTCATACAAGATTTTAATTAAAAACTTTCATTCATTAAAACAAAGTGTTACATTACATAAAGTATAACTCAACGTTTTCAGCGGAAGCATAAATCATCAGTTACGTATTTTATAAACCTAGTGTATGACATTTATTAAACTTGTCTCGTGTTTCCATGTATCACAACCCATGACCACTCCAGCTTCCCGGACAGCAAGTTCCACATCCACACATATCAATAACCCGCGAGCATGCAAACAAGTGTATCAGACAATGCTGGTGAGTTCAGAGTTTTTGTAAAACGTTTAGTTGCCAAGTGTTCAATCCAGTTTAATGACAATTCCGAAAACAATGTTGATAAAAACTCGAGTACCGTGCAAGATGGCGCCAGTTTGTTTGCCCGTCCCCAATTCCCCCTATCTAAGCATTGGTCGTGATTAAGGTCATTAGTTCACGCCCATCCTCTCAGGTACGGTGTGAGGTTGCCAAGCCTAATAGCGCTATCAACTAATACCCCGTTACCTCTCAGGTAACTATTCGGTAGAAGATGGGACTTAAAGTGATAGGAAATGAGTGTATTATCTAACATCCCGGTTTTTACCCAGAAAAGATTTATTCCTCTCAGGAATAACCGTTTGATTGTCCCACCCACCGGGACGCATGCTCAAGAGAAATGAACTCACCTTAGTTTTGCTTGGTATGTCAAGTTACATTACCCGTTCCAAGTTGGTCAACAAAACCCTACCGTGGTTACCAAAGATGATCAGTTTCGTAAACATATATCCAAATCACGTATTTAACGAGTCACATGTAATACCATTGTAACGTAACACATAGCAAATGTTTAGATTTCATACGCGTTCATAATACAAGTTCACGTTCCAAACAGTAGTTACCAATAACATCAGTTTCATAATAATTAAATCACGTATTTTCACATATTGCATTCACCGCAAAGATCACCGTATAACACATAACAAGTACTCAAATCTCATACAAGTCCTCATCTCACGTGCATGTCATGTAACAACACTTAACAGGTGAATTTGCTACTCACACAAGCCAAATCAGGTTCTTTATTCGTAATTAATATTAACATGACGCAAATACAATTTTATAAACATAAACATTCATCATCATACACATCATAAACTATTCGAAACCTTATGTTGACACATGTTATGTGGACACGACTCGTTACAGTTTCGTTATGTCGACATGACGGCTCGTTATGTGCAGTATGCATATTAGTTTGTTTGCTGATTAAACTGTTATGTTTGTTTTGCTCTCTTGCAGCATCTTCACGAAGAACCAGTTCTTCGTGGGATGCCTTCATGGCAAAGAACCCTAATGGCGAAGAACTATTCTTCATTGAGAATGAGTGTGACGAAGAACCCTAGTGGTTCGTCAAAATCCAGTCAACGAAGAACCAGGTTCTTCGTCGAGATATGTTCTTCGTGGGGAGTCTTTCGTCGCTGCCCTCAACAGATAATCATGATCAATAAACCCTAACTGTCGTCTTCATCAAATGCTAACATAATCACCATAGTTTTGTGAAATCATATAACTCTAATCATACACTAACACTTAATCATCGTACATCAACATTTGAATCCAATACATATTAGTTTGTGAGTATATCCCTACCTTCACATGATCACAATTCATCTTGTAGTACATACCATCAAATTCACGAACATCGACTCGTTACTTCAGATTATTGATCAAACAATACTCATTTACCAACACCCATGATCGACCAGATTCGATTCAGTTTATAACTAAAACCCTAGTTCATGCTCTAATCCCACACATACACATACAATCAGCATGTAAACGTATAACCAAATACAACCAATAATGATGAACATACTTACCGATTACTAGAACGAATAAGTTGGTGATTCATAGCGAAGATAGCCTCGGCGCAGGTGGGTTGCCATAGATCCGATTCACTAGAAGGAAAGAGTATTATGGTTGAAACTAAGCGTGTTTGTGAGATAATGAAACCATGCACAACCCTGTGCGCGTATACATTCCAAATACAAGGGCCGAATCCAGTTTATGCTCGTGGGTGTTGGGTCGAGAACCATCAAGTGTCGAGGGGGAGGTGTTTGGCCCAATGAAAAGTGTGCAATTCGGAAGTAGTGTACGAGGTGAAAGGTGTGCGGTTGAATAAAAAAATCATGATGTAACGCTTAATATTAAAACCACTTACAATTGTGCAACAATAACAATCCTGTATAATTTATTTCACGTTTGACATGGCATACACTCATTACAACATATACTGGAACATGGAACGTAACAATATGAGCTAAGGGCCATGGAATCAGGTAATACTAACCTTGAAGGTTCGGGTTGTCACATCATCCCCAACTTGAAAGAAATTTCGTCCCGAAATTTGATAAGCAGTCTCGGAGTAGTGAAGGGAGTGTAGTGATAGGTTAAGATGACTGTGGATTTTCCTCGGGTGCCACTTCATCCCCAACTTGAAAGGGAATTTTGTCTCGAAATTCGCCTATGACATCAGGAGTTAATTCAATCATTTGAACAATTGAGGATACTTGAGCTTCATCTGATCCTTGCGTTCCCACGTAAACTTCGGTCCACGTCTTGAGTTTCAACGAACCCTCACGATCGGGATTCGACTATGCTTACGGACCTTGACTTCCCGGTCCAAAATTTCGATGGGTTCTTCGACAAACTATAATTTGTCGTCGATTTTCAGTTCTTGGAATGGTACCGTAAGTGTTTCAACTGACAAACACTTTAGTTACGAGACATGGAAGACATCATGAATGTTACCCAACTCAGCAGGTAACTCGAGCTTGTAGGCCACTTTACCAATTCGTTCCAGAATTTTGCATGGCCCAAGGCGTACCACACCCTCCCAGGGTGAGACTTGCAACATGACATGATCGCCTACAGCATACTCCCAGGGTTTCCTACGCTTATCAGCTTTTCTGGCGATCACACATTGCTGTTATATGATTTCTGATCTGCACAGTCTTCTCAAGAGTTTCAAGTACAAGTTCTGGACATGTGATTAGGCTGTCACCCTTCTCAGTCCAACAAAGAGGAGATCAGCATTGCCGCCTGTACCATGCCTCGAACGAAGCTGCTTGAATATTGGAATGATAACTGTCGTTGGTGGAACACTCTACCGAGGGTATGTGTCTTTCCTAACCATTACCAAATTCGATCACACATGCTCACAGCAAGTCTTTAGTTTTTTAGATGGTTTGCTCACTTTAGCCATTCCGTAAGAGGACGATAAACAGTTCTCCTGTCTAAACGTGAGCCAAAAGGTTTGTGCATCATCTACCACAAGTTGGATATAAACACGGATCACGATCAGAGGTAATAGGAGTTGGCACCCCATGCCTAGGAACCTCCTCTCTCAGAGAAATATTCACAAGCTGCGAAGACTCGTCAGTTTCCTTGATTGCAAGAAAGTGTGCTGGTTACGTGAGACAGTCAACGATCACCCAGGTGATATCATTTCCATTTTGAGTTTTAGGTAGACCAGTGACAAAATCCATGGCAGACTGTTCCCATTTCCATATGGGTGTTTCTGGTTGCTGACACAAACAAGTAGGTTTCTGATATTACACCTTGACTTTCGCACATGTCAAACATCGTTCACTAACAATGTTATGTGGGCCTTCATGCCCAATCACCAGTACAAGGTCCTTAGATCCTAATACATTCCTTGTGTGCTTCGCCCAACACAAGTTCCCAAGGTTGTCGTATGGTGGGACCTGATGTGTGCAAAATGCAACATATAAATTACATCAACTGTGGCATAAAACTAACCCTTTTTAGTACTAATGTTGGAAAAAGTGTGCTTTTGTCTTCCTTTTGTATTTTCAGGATTAAATGAGCTCAAATTAACAAAAGAAGCAAAAAGACAGCTAAATCTAACATAAATACAAGAAAAGGAATAAAAGTGACATGCCCGACCCAACGACATCATCTTCCCAAGTAAAACAAGAGAACAGAAGGCTGAACACGCCCCGTGCTCAGTGAACACGAGGGCGTGCCCAAGTGCCAGCATAAAACATAAAGCTATAGAAGCTTCTATCGCCCACCACGGGGCCGTGCTCAGCAGACACGGGGTCGTGGTCAAGTATAAGATTCGTAGAATCCAGGCAAATCTTGATAGTACAGATATGCTTCTGCACACGGGGGCGTGCCCAGCGGACACGGGGGCGTGGTCAACTAATGCATACAAACTGTAATTAAGGAAGACAGAGAAGATGATGGACACGGGGCCGTGCCCGAGCTTCTGTTCAGCCTATAAATAGGAGTGCTTGGCTCAAGTTCAAACCATCCCTTGGCACACCACCTCTCTCACACTTCACCCACCACCCACCACCACCATAACACCATCATCCACCACCATCATCCATTGTCCATCATAGAGTGTGTGAGTCGTCTCAGGATCCAAGATTGATCGTAAGAGTTCTTGACAATCAAGGCCATGTTTGCCTAAGTCTCTTACATCACTTGGTGAAGACAAAGTGTCTAGTGTAATACTTTTTATTTTTAATCTTTTCACACTTTTTACTTGGTTATGTATTAATGACTTTAATAACTAGTTTCTTATGTTGAAGGTGATTTTTCCTTATCGTTTGTCCGTGGTGTCTTGGCATTATTTTACTGTCTATATAAAATAAAAGATTTTCACCATTCTTATCTCCACGGTCTATATGGAAGTATGTTGGCTACCTGGTCGGGGGTTAAGGGAACGGTTTGGTAAGAGTCTTGCCTTGTTCAGTGTATAGATCCTGCAAGGACCTGGGTCAAATTTAGTAGGACCTCCTTCAATACTTAACGGTATTGGATGGCGGGGGTCCAAACTCTTTGATCCCCTCATATGTAAGCTACTATTAATACTTTAACCCGGCTACTTAGGACTGTATCCCTGGTGACTCAGACTACTTAGCCGAGGGTAACGTCACCTTCAAAAGAGGGGCCTACCATAATATGCATTAATAACTTAATTAATTATCTTTCAATAATCCGACCCTTTAGGATTGTATCCTTGCTGACTCAAACTACTGGGTTGAGGGTAACGTCACTTTCAAAAGAGGGGCCTACTACAATAACTAAGATAATCTCTTAAAAAGTGCAAAAGTGCGGAAATAATCAAAGGTTACACTATACACGAGTCGGAGCCAAGTGATTCATCTTGTCTATCTGTTTTTTTTTTTTTCAACATTTTAGTTAGTTTTTATTTTTCTAGTTTAAAAACCTTTTTCTAACTTTTTGATTTGATTAGACGTTGAGGATAAACCGGTATTAAAAGCTCTTGTGTCCTTAGACGACCTCGGTATCTTACCAACACTATACTACGCTCACGATGGGTGCACTTGCCCATATGTGTGTTTAGTGTTAGTATATATCGTGTTTTATAAATTTAAAACTTGGCTAAAGAAAGTGTAAAAGGGCTTAAAATAAACATTAAAACCATAACACACTTCACGCACATCAAGTTTTTGGCGCCGTTGCCTGGGACACAAGGATTTTAAGAAAGCTTAAAATCGACGGCCTAATCAGTTTTTCAAAACCTTTTCAAAACGCATGCACATTTTTCTGCATTTTAGTTTAGTTTTGCATTTACAGTAGGTTGAACACGGGCCGTGCTCCCTGAACACCACGGACAAACGATAAGGAAAAATCACCTTCAACACGGGGTCGTGCTCACTGAACACGCCCCCGTGCTCAACGAAATCAGTAACTTTAATTAAAACGCCCAGATACAGATCCTGTACACGGGGCCGTGTCCACTGAACACGGGGCCGTGTCCAGCCTCTGTTTCCGTTTTATTTTTGTTTTCTGGTCTCAAGACTTGGTTGTGGTCTGCTGAGTGATTCTTATGGATCAATAATCAGGAGGTTAGAATTACACCTATGAGGAGGAGGATGATTATAGGAGTAACTATTGTACTAATTGTGGTGACCCGCACTCGGTTCAATATTGTAACTTATATCAACCGTCCACTTCATATACCTAATATGAGGAGCCCAGGTACGAGCCATCAACTTCATACACATCCTATGAAGACCAAAGGTATGAACCTCCTCCCTCATACTCATATTTTGATGAACCAAGGTATGAGCCTTCTTACTCCTACTTTGAGGAACCACCTTCATATGCTTATTATGAGGAACCATGGCGTGAACAACCCACCTCATATGAGTAATATGAAGAACAAAATTACGACCCTTATCCATCATAATCTTACAATGAAGAACAATGGTGTGAACCATCTACTTCATATAGGTATTATGAGGAACAAAGGATCGAACAACCGGATTCAAGCTTTGAAAATCCCGATCCTTTTCTATAACCGAAGTGACCGATAGGATATTAGAACACCTTAGAGTTATCGATCGCTAAATAAAAGAATCTCGCGCAAGGGAAGAGGAGTCCCGCGCAAGAGAAGAATTAAATGAAGAAGAGATAACTGAAAGTGTAAAAATGGAAGAACAAACAAGTGAAAAACCGACACATGAGTTAAACAACGAAAAAGGTGAGTCCGACAACGTTAAAATTCAAGAAGAGTCTAATTTTGAAGAAATTTATCTCTTGTCATCTTCTTTTGAAAATCATTATTTAGTTCCCACTCATGCTAAGTTTTTAAAAGAATTAAACACTAACACTAAAATTGACGAAACGGTACGTGTTAAGTTAACTAATGATCAAACCTCGCTAATAAAAGAAGACCCATTTGAAATCAACATTACACCAGTTCCATGTTTTTTTTCAAAATTCGTTTATTAGTAATGTCACGATTGATAAATATCTTTATGTTAACATAATGCCTAACTACATTTTCGAAAAATTAAGTATTAGTGATTTTTCTCCACTTCAAATACCCATTTTTCTATCTAATCGGAAAGTAATAAAATCAATCGGTATAGTTGAGGATGTCTTGGTTCAAACTAATCAAATGGTAATCCCAGCCGACTTTGTCATCCTCGATGACGCTCCTCTAGTGTTGGGACGACCCTTTGTAAAAACTCACGAAGCTTTGAAAAATCGGAAGTTCAACAATCTACCTCTTCAATTAGGGGCATTTAAAAAGAGTGTCGATCTTGAGCGGTCAATGAAATATCCATTCGGCAATAATGACCCCCTAATTGAAGATGAAGATGAACCACCCGATACAAGTGAAAAGTTTGACCACTTTGTTGAAGAAGAGGTCGCCACAGAACAAACTTTTAAAGTTCTTGATCAAAATGAGCAACCAAATAAGGAGTCTCCTAAAGACCCACCTCTTGAGCTCAAAGAACTTCCAAAAGGTTTGGAATATGCTTTTCTAGACATAGATGGTAAATTACCTGTAATTATTTCGTCTAAATTAGATAGTTTAGAAAAAGAAAAATTAATTAGTCTTTTGAAAAAACACAAAAATGCGATCGCTTGGAAGCTTGTAGATATTAAAGGAATAAGTCCTTCCATGTGGACGCACAAAATTTTTAAGAATGATGACTACAAATTGGTAATACAACCACAACGTCGAGTAAATCCAATGTTCAAGAAGTGGTTAAAAACGAAGTCATCAAATTACTTGATGCCGGACTTATTTATCCTATCTCCGATAGTCCTTGGGTAAGTCCCGTCCAAGTTGTTCCAAAGAAAGGAGGTATGACGGTAATAACTAATGAAAAGAATGAATTAATACCAACGAGAACCATCACAGGATGGAGAGTATGTATAGATTATAGACGATTAAATGAAGCAACAAGGAAAGATCACTTTCCTTTGCCCTTCATTAATCAAATGTTAGAAAGATTATCCGGTCATAAATTTTACTGTTTCTTGGATGGTTTTTCAGGTTACTTTCAAATCCCGATAGCACCCGAAGACCAAGAAAAGACAACCTTCACATGCCCCTATGGAACTTTTGCTTATCGACGCATGCCATTTGGTCTATGTAATGCCCCCGCAACATTCCAACGTTGCATGGTAGCCATCTTCCATGACATGATAGAAAAGACAATGGAAGTCTTCATGGACGACTTTTCTATCTTTGGGGATTCATACGACCAATGCCTCGATAACCTTGAACGAATGCTATCTCGATGTGAGGAAACTAACCTCGCCCTTAACTGGGAAAAATGTCATTTCATGGTAACGGAGGGAATAGTACTCGGTCATGAAATCTCAAGCGAAGGAATGGAGGTGGATCGAGCCAAAATAGACACAATTTCTCGACTACCACCCCCATCCTCCGTTAGAGCTATCAGAAGTTTCCTAGGGAATGCCGGATTTTATAGGCGGTTTATCAAAGACTTTTCTAAAATTTCAAGGCCTCTAACAAAATTAGTTGAAAAAGATGCCCCTTTCATCTTTGACAAGGATTGTAATCAAGCATTTCTAACCCTAAAGGAAATGCTAGTCAATGCACCTATCATGATAGCGCCTGATTGGAAATTTCCTTTCGAAATCATGTGTGATGCAAGTGACTTTGCAGTTGGAGCTGTCTTGGGACAAAGAAAAGAAAAGCATTTCCACCCAATTTAATATGCTAGTAAAACACTTAACGATGCACAAGAAAATTACACAACAACTGAAAAAGAATTACTAGCTGTGGTATTTGCTTTTGATAAATTTCGTTCTTATCTTGTTCTTTCTAAAACTATAGTCTATACAGATCATGCAGCCATTCGATATCTCTTCAAAAAGCAGGACGCAAGACCACGTTTGATTCGGTGGATTCTACTCCTCCAAGAATTTGATATTGAAATCAAAGACAAAAGAGGAGCAGAAAATACCGTGGCAGATCATCTTTCACGCTTAGAAGACCCAGCTTTGGAGGCAACCAGGGACGAGCAAATCAACGAAAAATTTCCAACGGAGTCCCTAGAAATGGTGTAATACAAGGAAGAACCATGGTACTCCGACTATGCTAACTACCTAGCTAGCGGTATAGTCGCAAAAGGTTGGCCACATCATCAAAGAAAAAAACTCTTTACCAATGTGAAACTTATTTTTGGGAAGATCCATATCTTTTCAAAATGTGTGCCGACCAACTCATCCGACGATGCGTACATGGTAGCGAAGCACGAAGAATTCTCCGCCATTGTCATGAAGGTCCATACGGAGGACATGATGGTGCCGTGAGTACCGCACAAAAGGTATTTGATTCAGGATTTTATTGGCCGACCATAAACAAAGACGCCCAAAGTCTTGTCAAGACGTGCGATGCTTGCCAAAGAACAGGTAATATTTCTTCCAAAAATGAAATGCCACAAAACGGCATTCTTGTTTGTGAAATTTTTGATGTGTGGCGACTCGACTTTATGGGACCTTTCCCACCGTCAAAAGGAAACAAATATATACTTGTGGCAGTAGATTACTTGTCTAAATGGGACGAGGCCGAGGCACTTCCAACAAATGATGGAAGAGTCGTGGTAAGATTTCTGAAAAAAGTATTCTCTCGTTTTGGAACACCTAACGCATTAATAAGTGATAGAGGTACCCATTTTTGCAACCATCAACTTGAAATTTTTTTAACAAGATATGGGGTCTATCACCGGGTCTCAACAGCGTATCACTCTCAAACAAACGGACAAGCCGAAATGACTAATAGAGGTTTAAAACGAATACTCAAAAAAACCGTAGGGTTAAATAAAAAGGAATGGGCAGATAAATTAGATGATGCTTTATGGGCTTTTCGAACTGCTTATAAAACAACAATAGGTACAACCCCATATAAGCTCGTCTATGGAAAAAGTTGTCACTTGCCAGTAGAAATTGAACACAAAGTCTACTGGGCTGTAAACGAACCGAACGTTCAGCGAACAGTTCGTGAACCGTTCGGCGGGAAGTTCGTTTATGTTCGTTCGTTTAATAAACGAATGAACATGAACAAGAAATTCCGTTCGATTAGTTAAATGAACGAACATGAACAAAGGTCTCGTTTGTTCAATTGTGTTCGTGAACGTTCGGTAAGGTGTTCGTGAACATTTGTTCATTTGCGTTCGTTTATGTTCGTGTTTTAATTAAAGATTTTTATACTTTCATATGTTTTATCTATACTTTTTATACTATTAAACTTATATTTATATCATTACCTTAACAATTAAACTAGGAAACCTTCTTTCACCTTGTTTATGCACCATTTCCCTTTCTTTTCTCATTATTTACATCGACGAATATGATCTACCTCCGTTCCACAATAAGGGATTCAAGTTCTAGTGCTACTCTCTGGGCCATCCACCTTTATCCTTCATCGCGTTCACCAAATTTATTTGTGTTCGTGAACCGTTCGTGAACACACTCATTTCCTTAATGAACGAACACGGACATAAAATCTCATTCGGTAAGTGTTCATGAACCGTTCGTGAACACATTTATTTCCTTAACGAACGAACACGAACAAGGCCTCGTTCGTGTTCGTTCGGTTCGTTTACAGCCCTATCTACTGGGCAATTAAAAATGTAAACTTAGATTTAGAATTTGCTGGTAAAAATCGATTTTGTCAATTAAATGAATTAGACGAACTTAGGAATTATGCATACTCAAACTCCGAAATTTACAAGGAAAGAATGAAAAACTTGCATGACAAACATATTAAACCTACTGAATTTCGAGTAGGAGATCAAGTTCATTTGTTTAATTCACGACTTCGACTATTTCCTGGTAAATTAAAGTCTAGGTGGTCAGGACCTTTCTCCATCACCCACATTTTCCCACACGGTGCAATAGAAATTAAATCTCGGAATGGAATTCCATTCAAAGTCAATGGCCAACGGCTGAAACTCTATCAAGGATTCATTGAGGATGAAGAAGAAGAAATCTCGCTTCAAACGGTCGAAGAATAAAAACATCAACATCATACCTGGTAAGTTACGAACCAACAGGGACGACATCTTAATTGGTAAGTCTTCTAACCAAGTTTTGGGAAAACGAGGGCACTCACACGAGCACTAAAAAATTTTAAAACTTTGCTTGGCACGAGGCCGTGTCCGCTGGACACGGGGCCGTGTCCGCACGACTGTCGGGATAAATCCCCTTTTTCATAACAGTTACACCATTCCACACGCCCCGTTTCCCCGAAAACGCTCTGGTTCAAGGCGATTTTCCGCAGATTTTCGACGTCTCCTATCATTCTAACAACATCAAGGTATGATTCTATCACCATTAGTAGTTAGATTAAGCATTTGCATGTAGTTAAAACTTCAAAAATTTGGGAAAAATCTAGGGTTCTTGAACTACATCCGAATCGAACCTCAAATTTTTGCCTAAATCTAATAGCATTTAGTTAGATAAGTGTTATAGGAAGTAAATCCACTTGTATTGTTCAAAGATTCGCCTGATTTCTCACAAAAACCCCAAACCCTTGTTTTTGAACCGAAAAAAGATAAAATTGAATGGGTAAACGGGTTGTTTTGGGGAAAACGGCACTTGGGGTTTCATTTTCGGGGGAAACCGCACCTATTGGACCAAAAATTTTCAAGATTTCGAAACCGGGTCGAAAAATGATGTTTTTGAGTAACAGACACCTGGACACGGGGCCGTGTCCGCTGAACACGGGGTCGTGTCCAGCTCACTGTTTGCAGTTTTGACCGAAAATTCTACTGTTTCATGCTAACTTTTGGTGTATTCTTTCAGATGTCAAGGAAATTCACGAGGTTCAACGCAAGCTAGGGCTAGATACGAAGTACTTCAAACAAGACCGGAAGAATACCCAAGACAAGCATGTATGGATTTGTTAGCATTGGTGAACCAACTTGACCGCTTCAACAA
>JARYGA010030100.1:0-22194 GCA_030545235.1 Helianthus tuberosus | reverse complement strand
ATTATTGTCCAAATTCATCAATTTAATAACAATGATAAATACGAAACGATAAAATTTAAGACTAATGTCTATATATATTCCACGTACGTTTACAATTTATAAGCGTTCGTTTTGCGTAAAAATTTAACATTAATATAAATAATATAAAGAACTTCAAGACGCTTAAGATTTTACCGAATCTGACCGATTTGACTGTTTGACCAGGTTTGACCCGAACCCAACACCGAGCCTGATGTTGACCAACAGTTGACCGACCTTGACTGCGTTGACTTATGTTGACCAGATTTTACTGAACCGCAATGAGTTCCAAACCTGCTGAACCGAGTTCACCCGAACAATTAAAACAATCGAACTTGAAACGAAACTTAACCAAAACAAACTGAAACGAAACTCGAATCGAAACTGACCTGAGCTGACCCGGTTTGTTGACCCGAAAACATCGAACATAACCTTATATTTGAACCGTATCGAACCGTCTTTGACCCGAATCCGAACCGTAACAAAACAAAACTGAAGGATCCGAGTTGAATCACCTCCACGTTGCCTGAGATGTCGCCGGTCGCCGTCAACCACGGCCTCAACCACCACTAACCACCGTCATCATCAACCAGCGCGAAATCCGTCAACACGAGTAATCCTTATCAGATTAAAAGAAAAAGAAACCAAAATGAAAGAAGGAGGTGAGGTTTTACAGATTGAGCTCGTCGGATCGAGTCTCCGACTACCGCAGACGCCGCCGCACACGGCGGTTCTACCGTCTCCTCCGTCGTTCTCTTCTGATCTCCTCTCTCTCTCTCTCTTGCACTCTCTCTTTCTCCCTGCTTTGTTGTACCATCGCCACCGCCACCATATATGTGGTGGTCGGCCGTCCAGTAGCTTGAGGGGAGAAGGGGTGTGGCTGAAAGTTGAGTGGTTGTCGGGTTACAGGGGGTCCGAGCGGGGGTGTTGCAGGTGGGATTTGAGAGACACAGGAGGTGTAAGTGTGGGTTTAGGGTTTTCACTAGGAAGTAGATGGAGAAGATGAAGTGTCTCCGTGTTCTTGGTTATGTGGGTTCAAAAATAAAAGAAAGAAGTGAAGAAGGCTTTTCTCAAAAAGTTGAAGGCAGGGTATATTTTGGGAGGAAACTAGATGGTGTCGGCTACAAAGAAAAAAATGGAAGAGGATTAGGGCTTCACTTCTCTTAAATAGTTAGGTTAAGTGTGGGTTAAGTGGGCTTGGGCCCAAGGCCCACAAGCCCAATCTCGTGTTTAGGTGGCCCGTAGTTCCTACGAGACCCGTTATCAAAACCCGAACACTTCGTAGTGTCATAAAATAATATTTTAGTATTTAAAATACAAAAATACGGTCGGTTGTCGTTTGTCGATTAACATTCATTTCTCGATCCGATTTTGACCGTGGATTCCAAAAATAGAAAAAAATAACGGACACGTATTTTCTAAAAATGGAAATACGGAAATACGGGGCGTTACAGTCTCCCCTCCTTTAGGAAATTTCGTCCCAAAATTTATTAAAGAGGAAGACTTTAAGAAGGAAGAAAGGATAGGTTTTGTTAAAAGGAGTTTTTTGACTAAAATGATTTGAGGTACCAAACATAATTGGAAACGTATAGTTGCGTATATGGAATTGAATGATTAACTCTTAATAACTAATGCAAGTATAAGAATGGCATAAGTATCGGATAGACAAAAGTAGTGTGCTAAGAATGGAGTTTCGTCGTGGATAATCGGATATAATGCGTTTGTGAGTTGTTGAAAGTTTCTATTAGGTCCATAAAGGTCTGCAAAACACTGAATTTCTCATGGCACGTTTTACGAAAGTTTAGTAACATGGTGAAAACACTTATATATAGGAAGTACCAGCGGCGTATCCACCATGTTTTGACCACATGACGTCCGTTTCCTTAGTCGGTGTCATGTTACGTTCCGTGTCTTACCATACACAGTAGTACACTCCATGATTCTCATGCGCCTACCACTATAATCCCGTGTGCACTCGCGATTATACTGATCGTCGCATGATCCGCATAGCTTGTACTAGTTGTGTATGAATCAGGGTGTACATAGATTTGAAAATAAAAAAAATGTGTACGTATAAGAATGTAGTATATAAGCAAGTCCATGCTTAAGTATGTGTGGGACCCACGTAAGCGAATCCCTCGGATTCCGCTCGCGTACGGGTACGAATGTATGAATCATGAGTATGAATGTAAGCATGAGCATAAGTATGAGTATAACGTGTATGAAAGGGAGTATAAAATGTGAGTACAAACATGAGTTTAAGTATAAACACAAAGCGTATGAGTATGACTATGAGTATAAGTGTGAACATAAGATGTATGAGCATAGACATAAACGTGAATATAGGTGTAAAACATGAAGGTTTAAATATGAACAAGATATATATGTATGAATATAAGTGTAAACAAAGTTGTATAAGTGTATTTGAAAACATCAAATGTATGAACATGAATATGAATATGAATGTAGTATAAACATGAATGTAAGTACAACGTAAATGTATAATTGTGAGTGTATGTATAAACGTAAAACGTATGAATTTTGAATCGTGAGTATAACATAAATGCGTAAGTGTGAACATAAGTGAAGGCATAAAATGTATAAGTACGGATATAGGAAATAATGATTTTGTTTATAATATAAAATTAAAATACACGAGTTTATGCGCCTAAAAGATTTAAAAGTTTTGAGTATGAAAGGAAAAAAGAGAACGAGTTACACGTGTGAGATTGTTGTGAGATATTGACTAAAACATGTACAATGATATGCATATATAGTTGTTTGAGCAAAACATGAAGTTAAAATAAATTGAGTTGTCATGAAATATAGGCTTTAGTTTGTGAATGTAAAGAGAGTATAATACGTCTATTGGTTATGTGAAAAGTTACTTTGTAAAGGAATGGAAATGCTAATATGGTTTTAAAAGAATTTACATAGTTGAAAATTTGTCGTCCTTATGAAGTTTCCTTGCCCACGTGTTTTGAATTTAATTGGCGTATCGAGCGAGGTTTTGAGAAGTTCTTGGGATTAACAAGTTTGCATCGTTTAAGTAACTTTGTATTAGAAAGTTTTGAAGTTTATAGATTCTTGAGAAAAGGTTCATCCTTAGGAAAAGGATCTTGGTATATGAACTTAGTGTTTTTTGCTGGAAAAGCGTCCTTTAATAAAAATGTGTTATTGATTTTGAAAGAAGTTTTAGTAAACGACTGAATAATGTTTGTAATATTTTGTACGAAAAGTTGGTTTGATTCTCAATTGAAAAATAGCATTCTTTAGTATAGTGATGCGAGATGAGCGTGTTTTAGTAATTACGTGAAATATGAACTTTTGTGGGCAATGATTTTATTAGACCGCCTAGGTTGATAAGTTGCATTTCGTGAAATTTTGAAAGTCGAGGAATAAGTGTTTATGGTATAAGTTAAGAATTTTGCGTGTGTGAGCTATATGAAAATAGATTGTAGGATAGGATACTCGTTTATATAACAATGCATTTTGAAATAATTAGGGACTCGACTAATGATAAATGATTTAGATATAAACATGATCGTATTTACATAATATAGTCATTTAAAAGAAAAAGCATTGGTAACGATCACCTAGGTAAGGGAATCACCCCAAACCTGTTGGTGAGGTCGTTGTAAGATGAGAAAAGAAGCGGAGTTAATCGTCAAGGTAAGGAAATCACTCCTATCTCGATGATATGTCTCTGCTCGTTGTTACAAAAGCGTAAATAAAATTACGTGAAATCATGCATGCTAATAATGTATAATCGTATGAAAAGTAAGAGTATGATGTTGCGCAAAAATGAAATCTTGAAAAATTGTTCAAAATTGACAAAAGATCGAAAATGATAAAGCGTAAGCTCGAATAAAACTTGGATGGTTCCAAACGGAACATTGACTAACCAAAGTGGTCGAAAGATCTTTTGAAATTGAGAAACATGCTTTGGCCTAATAGGTGGAATACTCTCGCCGATATCTCGGCTAACGGTACTCACCCTTCCAGTTACTACATGTTCCCAAATCCATCGAAAATTCGAGACTTGGCGGGACTTTTGAAAATCAAGGAGCGGAACTAGTCGACAAGGTGCGGGTTTCACCCCTAACTTGACGATTTCGTAACCTAAGTGTGGTTGGCACTCGTCGAGTCAAAATTTAATTTCGACAATTTGACGAGGGTCCACTGGAATTTGAAATGGAAATTCTCCATCAAGGTGGGGGTTTCACTCCTAACTTGGTGGCGAATTTCGCGTAAAAAGAATAGATGGATTGAGAGTCGTTCACCAAATTGTGGGTTTCAGGTCTATTTTGGTGAAGTCATCTCGTTTGTGTATCACGAGTGGTTTTAAGTTTAGTAACGACGAGTAAAATGCCTTAGGAAGGCGTATGTTTGAAATATTAAATCAAGTATAACACATAATGCATTTCAAAAATTTAACACATAGGATACGTTTTCAAGAGGTTAACTCAAAAGCAACATTTCAAGAATAGCACGTAAAGATGTTTCATACAAGTAACATGTGAAGCAAAGATGGTGGAATCTAGTGCTTAACTATAGACTAGGTAAAAATCATGGCAATTTTCCTAATTCACTATAGTTATGGCTCTGATACCAATCTGTCACACCCCAAGCAATGGCAGAATCATCGGAGTGGGACTTGTTCAAGATTGTAAGAGACTTCATAACACTAATTGTGACAATATTTAATTCAACCGATTTCATTTCATAAATAAATTGTCAAAAACATTACAAGGAAATCAAATAACAACATTGTTCAACATAACATAAACAAAATTGATACAACACTTTAAACCTAAACGTCTAAGCGAGTATCTAGGCATCTTTGCTATCCATTTTCATAGCATCATGAATTGTCAACTTGTAACATGTTTAAAATACAATTCAATGCAAAAGCAAAGGCGAGTATACAAGTTTAAGAATAAGTATAAGTATAAAAGTTTAAAAAGAATCCATATGGCAACTTAGTTTATACAAGATCAACCTAACATGGCATGCAATATTTCTAGCCAATCCTCTGTTTACGCAACAATGTTATAATTCAACATGACCACAAGTCTACGGGCGGTGCGTTACTCCTATCGCGCTATACATGTCAAATGGAGGCTCGTGAAAGCTAATGACTAAAACATATCACATAAGTATGTTCCACGTAAGCATCAAGTATCATAACATATTATTCATGTATAAGGATTGTTTTGTGCATTGCATAAAGAATAAGTTTAAGTGTGTTTAAATAAGGTAACATGTTACACACTCACATAATTGCTAAGTCTTCCGATTATCCAAGTGTTGACGAGTGTGCGAGTTTCGGAGGACGGAACACCGAGGTCACCCTATAAGGGCAAACGATGGTGCATGAGTAAAATGAATTATGACGGAGGATTGGAAGTGAAATCTAAAGTATAACTTGTTGATATATGTATATATATATATATTCACATAGAGTATACATAGTTTATGTGTTGCTTCCAAATTGACTCATTAAGATAATTATAGAAGTATTATCAAAAGAATGAAAATAAATAAATGACTAAATAAATAAGTTTACGTTTATAATTATAATTATTGTTATCAAAATTTAATTGAATCCGATGGGCTTCGTCTAATAAAATAAACGTTTCGTTTTACGGGATTTTACGAAAAACGGGCAGAGTTTCCTCTGTTTTTTGACGATCCCGACAACTAAAGCGTCGTTTATTATTGTCAAAATTCATCAATTTAATAACAATGATAAATACGAAATGATAAAATTTAAGACTAATGTCTATATATATTCCACGTACGTTTACAATTTATAAGCATTCGTTTTCCGTAAAAATTTAACATTAATATAAATAATATAAAGAACATCAAGACGCTTAAGATTTTACCGAATATGACCGATTTGACTGTTTGACCAGGTTTGACCCGAACCCAACACCGAGCCTGATGTTGACCAACAGTTGACCGACCTTGACTGCGTTGACTTATGTTTACCAGATTTGACTGAACCACAATGAGTTCCAAACCTGCTGAACCGAGTTCACCCGAACAATTAAAACAATCGGACTTGAAATGAAACTTAACCAAAACAAACTGAAACGATACTCGAATTGAAACTGACCTGAGCTGACCCGGTTTGTTGACCCGAAAACATTGAACAGAACCTTATATTTGAACCGTATCGAATCGTCTTTGACCCGAATCCAAACCGTTACAAAACAGAACTGAAGGATCCGAGTTGAATCACCTCTATGTCGCCTGAGATGTCGCCAGTCGCTGTCGACCACGGCCTCAACCACCACTAACCACCGTCATCATCAACCAGCGCGAAATCCGTCGACACGAGTCATCCTTATCAGATTAAAAGAAAAAGAAACCAAAATGAAAGAAGGAGGTGAGGTTTTATAGATTGAGCTCGTCGGATCGAGTCTCCGACTACCGCAGACACCGCCGCACACGGCGGTTCTACCGTCTGCTCCGTCGTTCTCTTCTGATCTCCCCCCTCTCTCTCTCTCTTGCACTCTCTCTCCCTGCTTTGTTGTACCATCACCACCGCCACCAGACTTTTGGTGGTCGGCCGTCCAGTAGCTCGAGGGGAGAAGGGGTGTGGCTGAAAGTTGAGTGGTTGCCGGGTTACAGGGGGTCCGAGCGGGGGTGTTGCAGGTGGGATTTGAGAGACACAGGAGGTGTAAGTATGGGTTTAGGGTTTTCACTAGGAAGTAGATGGAGAAGATTAAGTGTCTGCGTGTTCTTGGTTATGTGGGTTCAAAAATAAAAGAAAGAAGTGAAGAAGGCTTTTCTCAAAAAGTAGAAGGCAGGGAATATTTTGGGAGGAAACTAGATGGTGTCGGCTAGAAAGAAAAAAGTGGAAGAGGATTAGGGCTTCACTTCTCTTAAATAGTTAGGTTAAGTGTGGGTTAAGTGGGCTTGGGCCCAAGGCCCACAAGCCCAATCTCGTGTTTAGGTGGCCTGTAGTTTCTACGAGACCCGTTATCAAAACCCGAACACTTCGTAGTGTCATAAAATAATATTTTAGTATTTAAAATACAAAAATACGGTCGGTTGTCGTTTGTCGATTACAATTCGTTTCTCGGTCCGATTTTGACCATGGATTCCAAAAATAGAAAAAAAACGGACAAGTATTTTCTAAAAATGGAAATACGGAAATACGGGGCGTTATAGTTTTGGTGGTATCTCTGTTTTATCCTTTTGGCAGCGAAAATTACACCAGGACCGTAGTTAGTAAATATTTTATCAGAGTAAAATACCACACTTTCATAATATTAAACACTTGGGAAGAATCCCAAGTTTTTAAGTACACACATTTTCATAGGGATAAACCCTATTTTATTTAAATAAAACATCTCTTTATTTTAGGTAACTTTATAGCCACTTTTCCAAGCCTAAGTGCTGTCCAGCTGGCTTCCATTTGGCTTTCACATTTTGTTACCTGAAACGTGTTTAAAAATATTTTGTCATTGGGAAATACTCATGAGTGAATCTCAGTTTAATCAAGTTAAGTAAAAACCATTGTACAGTATTGAGGGCGGTCGCGCAATTACATTTGTTTCCATCTACTTAATTACCACCCACGGTACTGTCAACCAGACTTGTGGTCATGTTACTCATCGCAAGATAGTAACAAATTTTGTATACAAAACCCCAGCATACCGACGATAATTGTAGAATACAAATACTCAATCACTGTTTAATATAGTTTAATTTAAGTGAGGTTTTGTAAAAACAACAACAACAACAACAACCATACCCAGTAAATCCCACAAATAGCAAAGCTACTCATAGGGTCTGGGGAGGGTGGGATGTAGACAGACCTTGCCTCTATCCCTAGGGATAGAGAGGCTGCTTCCAGAAGAGTTGTAAAAACAATTTGCAAAAAAAAGGAGATTACTCGCATTGCTGTCTTAGGTTTTCCTTTAGGGTTTCCTGGTGATTATCTATAAATTACACAAATGCACACGCATTAGTATAATAACCCAATATTTACATTAGTAATACCCTCCCCGAGACGGAATTCCAACGACTACGTCGGGCAGAACCACGACAGCCGTTACGGAACCCTGGATCAATCGGGCAGCATATCTAATACGTAGTCGGGGTTATGATACTTACAACGAGGCAGAACTTCGTTATTTACGGGGGTATTATGCCCGAGAATAGCTTATACTATCAGAAATTTCGAGAGAGAAAAGTGTGTGAGCGAATTCGAATGATCAGCCGAAGCCTGCTATTTATAGGGCCTGTTTTGGGATTCGTCGCGCCCCGCGTAAGCTTCAGCCAGGGCCTTCGCGGCCCGCGACATAGGCTGGGTAGGCCCTTGCCATATCGGGTCACCGTTCTAGCCTCGACACTTGTACGCCACGTGGCAGCTCAGGGCTGCGCCTCATGTCCACTCGGTCGCGGCCCGCGTAAGACCACGCTTAGGTCTTCGCGGCCCACCACAGATATTAAAAATTCAAAATTTTTAATTTAATTTAATAAGATAAAGGTATTCGGTGCCCGTTTTCGTATATGGGGTGTATTTTAAGACATATTGGGACATTTTAAAATATAATAGGGTGTCGAAAATATTTTTGAGGGTTGTTATATCCTCCCCACCTTGTTTTAGAGCTCGTCCTCGAGATCTATTGGAATAGGTGTGGATATTTCCTTTGCATTTCTGATTCAAGCTCCCATGTATACTCTGGTCCTCTTTTGGAGTCCCATTTCATTTCGACTAGAACTAATCTTTTGTGCTTGAGGTTCTTAATTTTCCTGTCTTCAATCTGTAGAGGCCTTTCTACAAATTTTAATTGCTCATTTACCTCTATATCCTTTAGAGGTACTACCAGTGATTTATCAGCTAAGCATTTCTTGAGATTAGATACGTGGAATACATCATGTATTCCTGCCATTTCCTCTGGCAGTTGTAGCTGATAGGCTACAGATCCTACTCCTATAGTAATCTCAAAAGGTCCAACATACCTGGGACTTAGCTTTCCCCTCTTGATAAATCTTACCACTCCTTTCCAAGGAGAGACTTTTAATAACACTTTGTCTCCTACCTGAAATTCTAACGGCTTGCGTCTGTTATCCGCATAACACTTCTGTCGATCACGTGCTGCTTTCAGTCGTTCCTTGACTTGAATGATCTTGTCGGTTGTTTCTTGCACTATCTCAGGTCCAGATAATTGCCTTTCTCCAATCTCTGCCCAACAGACTGGAGTTCGGCACTTTTGTCCATAAAGTGTTTCGAATGGTGCAGTATTGATACTTGTGTGATAACTATTATTGTAAGAAAATTCTATTAATGGTAAGTAGCCATCCCAATTACCTCTGAAATCAATTACACAAGCTCTAAGCATGTCTTCCATTGTCTGAATTGCCCTTTCGCTTTGTCCATCCGTTTGAGGATGATAAGCTGTGCTTATATTCAACTTGGTTCCCATTGCTTTTTGGAAACTTGCCCAAAAATGAGAGGTAAAACGGCTATCCCTATCAGAAACAATTGATAAAGAAATTCCATGTAATGAAACTATTTCTTTTACATATAATTTAGCTAATTGTTCCATGCTGAAAGTTTCATTCATTGGTAGGAAATGAGCTGACTTAGTTAGCCTGTCTACAATCACCAGATTGTATCATTACCTTTTCTTGTTTTGGGTAATTTGGTAACAAAATCCATTGTTATCAAGTCCCATTTCCAAACTGGCATTTCTAACTGTTGCAATAAACCTGAGTGTTTTTGATGTTCAGCTTTAACTTGAGAACATGTTAAACACTTAGCAATATAAGTTGCTATATCCTTTTTCATCCCTATCCACCAGAAATTCTTTCTTAAATCCTGACACATCTTATCACTTCCAGGATGCATCGTATACTTAGACTTATGGGCTTCTTCTAATATACGGTGACGTAGGTTTCCTAATTTAGGTATCCACATTATTTTCTTATGGAATCTCCAAATTCCATCTATTCCTTGTTCTAATTCCTTAATCATTTCTTTTAATTTTTCAGTATCATCCTTGATTACTGATTCATGTGCTTTTCTAATCTGTTCATTTAAATCTACTTGTAGATTTAATTTAAGAGAACGTACTCTTATTGGCTTTTCATGATACTTTCGACTTAAAGCATCAGCCACTACATTGGCCTTTCCTTCATGATACTGGATATTACAATCATAATCATTAAGTATTTCCATCAAGCGTCTTTGCCTCATATTCAACTCTTTTTTCCCAAAAACATACCTTAAACTCTTATGGTCGGTAAAAATGGTAAACTTACTACCGTAAAGGTAATGTCTCCAAATCTTAAGGGCAAAAATTATGGCTCCTAATTCCAAATCATGGGTTGAATAGTTCTCTTCATGATTCTTAAGTTGTCTAGATGCATAGGCTATAACCTTTTGACGTTGCATTAACACCCAACCATAGCCTAACTTAGAAGCATCACAATAGACTACAAAGTCTTTAGTTCCTTCTGGTAATGCTAGTATGGGTGCATTGGTTAATCTTTGCTTAAGAATTCTAAAGGCTTCTTCCTGTTTTGGTCCCCATTCAAACTTAACAGATTTACAGGTTAACTTAGTTAAAGGAATGGCTATTCTAGAGAAATCTCGAATGAACCTTCTATAATAACCGGCCAATCCTAAGAAACTTCTAACCTCAGTTGGTGATTCAGGGGTTTTCCATTTAGTAATTGCCTCGATCTTGGTGGGATCCACATGAATTCCTTCATGATTAACTAAATGTCCAAGAAATTGTACCTGTTTTAACCAAAACTCGCACTTTGAAAACTTTGCATAAAGCTTTTCTTTTCTTAATAAACTTAAAAGTGCATGCAAACGCTTAGCATGTTCTTCTTTACTCTTAGAGTAAATAAGAATATCATCTATAAAGACAATTATGAATTTATCCAAATATGGCTTACATATTCGGTTCATCATGTCCATAAATGCAGCTGGGGCATTGGTTAAACCAAATGGCATGGCAGTAAATTCAAAATGGTCGTACCTTGTTCTAAAAGCGGTCTTAGGAATGTCCGCTTCCTGTACCTTTAATTGATGATATCCTGGCCGTAAATCGATTTTAGAGAAAAATCGAGCTCCTTGCAATTGATCGAACAGATTATCGATTCTCGGTAATGGATACCGATTTTTAATCGTGACATTGTTCAATTCACAGTAGTCAATGCACATACGCATTGATCCGTCTTTCTTGTTAACGAATAAGATTGGTGCTCCCCATGGCGAGGAACTTGGCTGTATGAACCCTTTTTTCCAACAATTCGTCTAACTGTTTCTTCAGTTCCTGCATTTCTACGGGTGCCAAACGGTAAGGTGCTTTGGCAATTGGTGCTGTCCCTGGTAGCAGATGGATTCTGAATTCAACTTCCCTGTCCAGAGGTAGTCCTGGCAATTCTTCTGGAAATACATCTGAAAACTGAGATACTACTAGAATATCTTTTAATTCTTTTCCTTTAGTGTTAGTGATTATAGAAATCAAATATACTAATGATCCTTTTCTTATATAACTTGCTGTTTTCATCACAGAGATGATTTGTATGGATCTAGAGGGCTTATCTCCTTTAATTGTGATCTTTTCACCCCTTGGTGAATTTACTTGGATTGACTTTTGATCACATAAATTACTGGCTTTATTGGCTATTAACCAATCCATTCCTAATACAACATCAAATCCTGCCAGATTCATTAGATAAAGGTTTGCAATAAACTTTTGATTTAAAAATTATATTCTTGCTCCCTGCAAGATTTCATAAATCTTAATGGTTTCTCCATTTGCTGTCTCTACTAGACATTCTTGTGGGAGTTTAGTTAATGGTTGATTGAGAAGTTTGCAAAATGAAGTATTAATAAAACTTTGGTTCGCACCAGAGTCAAATAATACTTTAGCAAAAACATCATTAACTAAAAACGTACCGGGTATCACATCCGGGATCATCTTGGCTTCATCTATAGTCAGCACAAACGCTCCAGCATCTTTAGTAGTCTTATTGCCCATGGCTGGAACTAGTTTCAGACAATTCGGCTTGATATGACCTTTTTCTCCACAGTTGAAGCACATTCCATTGTTAGGTTTCCTCCTACAATCTTCTTCCTTGTGCCCTGGTATCTTGCAGAAATTGCAGTAAGTGGAGCATTTTCCCGAATGCTTTTTCTTGCAGGCCTTGCAGTAGGGTGCAGAGGTAGAACCTAAATTTTTCCCATGGTTGGAATTACCGTAGCGAAATTCCTGGGTAAGCCTTTGAGCTAGATTCCTTCTCTGGTCTTCTTCTCGTGTACGCACTAATTCATCAGTTAATGTGTTTGCTAGTTCTACAGCTTCTTCTATGGTTTGAGGTCTAGCCGCCTTGACTACATGCCTAATCTCACTAATTAATCCCCAGATATAACGAGAGATTAAGACTGGTTCAGCTGATGCAAGGGTTGGTATTATTCTAGCATATTCAAAGAATAACGTAGTATAACCCATACTATCCACTCTAGTCATGCTAAGGTTTAGTAATTTATTTGCTATATGTTCTTTTTAATTGGGAGGGCAGAATTTCCTTTCTACCATATTCTTAAATTCCTCCCATTCCATATTGTAAACCCTGTCACTTCCCCTAGACTGGAGGATAGTGTTCCACCATTCTAAGGCTGAGTTCTTAAACAGATTGGAAGCAAACATTATCTTATCCTCTTACGCACACTTGCTTATTTTTAAGACAGCCTCAGTCTTTTCTATCCAGCGTAAGGCTGCAACGGCCCCTTCATTGCCCGAGAATTCCATTGGTTTACAAGACCAGAATTCTTTATAAGAACAACCATAAGATATGTTTCTTCTTCTTTTGGGAATGGGCGCTTGACGTATCGGTCTATTGTTTACGCTGTGTTCCGGTTCAGTGGGTCGTTTACTGCTATGATTACTTTTATTATCCGCTTCCCTAACTGTTTTGATAATATATATGCATCGCATCTATTATCCCTTGTGCCACTATATGTTGAATGGCACTATTATCCACTGGGTTTCCATTCGGATTATCATTATTCGGGTTATTGTCATTCTGGTTATTATCATTCTGGTTTTCCCAGTTCACTTCGTTGTCCATCTGAATTTTAAACATTTACCACATATTAATATCACAAGATAATATTTAACACAACCAATCATATGACACGCATATTGATAAAAAAACGTCGAACATTGCGACTTACTATTTCTTATATTATGCATCTAATACAAGCCAGAACTGGAATTTAAAATTACAATACTAGTAGGCATCTATAGCTATTGTCTAGATTTTTTTTTTCAAACATACACACATATTATTATTATTATTATTATTATTATTATTATTATTATTATTATTGTTGCTCCTTACTATTACTATTACTACTATCACCTTTACTAATATGGGTTCATCCAGACTCCATATTGCGCTCGTCATACTTCCAGACGAGTCGCTCTCCGACCTGCCTCATCCCCTCGCTACTTTCTAAAATCTTCTCTCCGAAAGTTCGGAGCTCTTCCACATTTTCTGCACTCATTGGGGGTGCAGGTGCTGGGACTGGGTTTGGAAACTGAGGCATGGGTTCCTGGTTTGGGTATGGATTCTCTAAAATTTCCCTGATGTATTAATCGCTATCATAGTAGGGATCTAGAGGGTCCAAACCTGGGTAGGCTGCTAGATTGGGCATAGGTTCATCTTCTGGTATTGGGTAGCGTTGCTGGTAATCCCTATGTTCATCTAACCACTGGTCGTAGTCTGGGTCTAAGGGATTGGGTGCTGGTATCCTAGGTATCTCTTCTGGGTTAAAATCATGCATTAATTTGATTTTCTAGATTGTTCTCAATTTCCATTGGCTGCGTGGGGAATAGTAGTAATGGTTGGGGTGCTATTAGTTGTTCCAGGTTAGGGTCTGCAGCTGTGGTTGCTAGGATATGGAAATTGGCTAGACTCCTATTAAGCATATCCTATGTTTGGGCATCTGTTTCTCTATTAGCGGCTGCTAGGGCTCGCTGCTGTTGTAACTTTTTCATTCTTTTCCTACGTTCATGTGCTCCTTTACTGAACCATCCTCTCTTTTTAGGAGGGAATAGATCTTCATACTGAGCCTTAAACACGAATATACCATCTTCATTGTTAGCTGAATACTCTGAGAGGGCAGGCTGTGAAGAGGTGCCTTCGCTCCTAGGTGAGCTGGACAACTCACGGTAGGCGTCGAAAGGTCCTTGGTCGCTCATACTGTAAACTAACAAATAGTCAAATAACACATAACAATATAACACAAATATGCACGTAGTTTCGTAAAAATTTCCTAACATTTTGAATAATATCTTGGTGTCAGCAGAACACTTCTGTGGCTGAATCAGAGGCTTAGCTCTGATACAACCTTCTGTCGTTACCCACGTCCCCTAACAAACCCGGGAACGGGCGGCAGAGGCCAGTTTTGTTGGTATCTGTATTTTATCCTTTTGGCAGCGGAAATTACATCAGGACCGTAGTTAGGAAATATTTTATTAGAGTAAAATACCACACTTTCATAATATTAAACACGTGGGAAAAATCCCAAGTTTTTAAGTACACACATTTTCATAGGGATAAACCCTATTTTATTTAAATAAAACATCTCTTTATTTTAGGTAACTTTATAGCCACTTTTCCAAGCCTTCAGTGCTGTCCAGCTGGCTTCCATTTGGCTTTCATATTTTGTTACCTGAAACGCGTTTAAAAACATTTTGTCAGTGGGAAATACTGGTGAGTGAATCTCAGTTTAATCAAGTTAAGTAAAAACCATTGTACAGTATTGAGGGCGGTCGCGCAATTACATTTGTTTCCATCTACTTAATTACAACCCATGGTACTGTCAACCCGACTTGTGGTCATGTTACTCCTCGCAAGGTAGTAACAAATTTTGTATACAAAACCCCAACATACCGACGATAATTGTAGAATACAAATACTCAATCACTGTTTAATATAGTTTAATTTAAGTGTGGTTTTGTAAAAACAATTTGCAAAAAAGGAGATTACTCACATTGTTGTCTTAGGTTTTCCTTTAGGGTTTCCTGGTGATTATCTATAAATTACACAAATGCACACACGTTAGTATAATAACCCAATATTTACATTAGTAATACCCTCCCCGAGACGACATTCCAACGACTACGTCGGGCAGAACCACGACAGTCATTACGGAACCCTGGATCAATCGGGCAGCGTATCTAACACGTAACCGGGGTTATGATACTTACAACGAGGCAGAACTTCGTTATTTAGGGGGGTATTATGCCCGAGGATAGCTTATACTATAAAAAATTTCGAGAGAGAAAAGTGTGTGAGCGAATTCGAATGATCAGCTGAAGCCTTCTATTTATAGGGCCTGTTTTGGGATTCGTCGCGCCCCGCGACATAGGCTGGGTAGGCCCTAGCCATGTCGGGTCACCGTTCTAGCCTCGACACTTGTACGCCACATGGCAGCTTAGGGTTGCGCCTCATGTCCACTCGGTCGCTACCAACGTAAGACCACGCTTAGGTCTTTGCGGTGCGCCACAGATATTAAAAATTCAAATTTTTTAATTTAATTTAATAAGATAAAGGTATTCGGGGCCTATTTTCGTATATGGGGTATATTTTAAGACATATTGGGACATTTCAAAATATATTAGGGTGTCGAAAATATTTTTGAGGGTTGTTATATAGCCCGAAGTGGATTTCTTGTCATCTATGCATTTGGCAAAGTCAGAATCAGAATAGCCTACCACTTCTAAATGATCGCTTATTCTATAAGTCAGTTTATAGTCTTTCGTCCCTTGTAGATATCGTAGTACCTGCTTAGCTACTTTCCAGTGATCTAGGCCAGGACTAGTCTGATAACGGCCTAACATTCCAGCAATATAAGTAATATCTGGGCGAGTATAGATTTAAGCATACATCAGGCTCCTGACTACCGACGCGTAGGGTATCTGGCTAATTTGCTCCTTTTCAACCTCTGTTGTCGGACACTGGAATGAACCGAAAACATATCCCTTAACTACTAGAGCGACTGAGGGTTTGCACTGTTGCATGTTGTAACGTGTAAGGACGCGATCTATGTAAACCTTTTGAGACAATCCTAAGATCCCTTTGTTTCTATCTCGGTGAATTTCGATGCTAATGACGTAAGAAACATCTCCGAGAACCTTCATGTCGAAGTTATGCGAGAGTAACCGCTTCGACTCATGCAACATGTCTAAACTCTTACTTGCCAAAGAATATCATCTACGTAAAGAATAAGTATAGTAAAGTTGCTCCCACTCATCTTGAGGTAGGTGCATTGATCCAATTATATATATATATATATATATATATATATATATATATATATATATATATATATATATATATAGGGTGGGGTTCTAGAGTGAACATTAATGTATTTGCGAACTGAGTGAACAAATCCTGGCCATTGATCTACATAAGTGTATGGCCAGGATCTCATCATCAAATCGTAAAAACACTAGTGTATTTCAACATCAAATCCTGCCCATTGATCTACACACGTGTATGGCCATGATTAGTTCACTTAGTTCGCAAGCTACACTTGTGTTCACTCTTGAACCTAATCCTATATATATATATATATATATATATATATATGGGTAGGGATCCTAAGAGAAGTCCACCCTATTTGAGAAACTTGAGAAGCATTCTGGACCACACATTTTCCTAAGCTTTTCGTAATATACACATATGTATAGTTTAAAATTGACTATATACATATATGTATATTGTCAAATCTTGAATTATACACATATGTATATAGTCGATTTTAAACTATACATATGTGTATATCACGAAAAGCTTAGAGAAAATGGGTGGTCCAGAATGCTTCTCAAGTTTCTCAATTAGCCTAGTGCTTCTCACACGATCCTAACCCTATATATATATATATAGGGAGGAGATCATGCGAGAACCACCCTTATTGTGAGAACCGCGAGAACCAATGTGAACACAACCTAAAATAGCTAAAAAAAACCCAACCCCCCCCCCCCCAAAAAAAAAAAACCTAACCCCCCCCCCCCCCCAAAAAAAAACCTAAACCCCCCTCCCCCACCCCCCAAAAACCTAACCCCCCACCAAGCTAAAATGCTAAAAACTAAACCTCCCAAAAACCTAAAAAAATCTAAAAAAAATATTTTTATGCTCAAATCGCTACTTTTAGTGGCCAAATTTTTTTTTTTTTGGCTTCGAAAAGTAGCGATTTTTATATAAAAAATATTTAAAAAAAAATGTGTGATTTTTAGCTATTTTTAGGCATTTTTGGTTGTGTTCACATTGGTTCTCGCGGTTCTCGCAATAAGAGGTGGTTCTCGAATGATCTTTTCCCTATATATATATATATATATATATACATATAGGGGATGAATCATGAGAAAACTAGTTTAAATGAGAAAACAAAAACACTAACTAAAAAACATACACAATTTTTTTTACATTTTTTTATAAAAAATCGCTACATTTTATGCATGGAAAAAAATTTTCAAAAAAAAAATTATTTTGTTGTATTGCACATGTGCACTATTACGGATATAATGCATATGTGTAGTACACATATAATGCACATTTGCAGTACAACAATTTTTTTATATATAAAAAATAGAGATTTTTTTATAAAAAAATTTAAAAAAAAATTGGTATGTTTTTAGCTTTTTTCTAGGCTTTTTTAGTTAGTTTTCTAGTTTTCTCATGATCCTCTCCCTATATATATATATATGGTGAGGTTCTAGAGTGAACACTAGTGTATTTGCGAACTAGAACAAATCCTAGCCATTGATCTACACACGTGTATGGCCAGAATTAGTTCACTCAGTTCGCAAGTTACACTAGTGTTCACTCTTGAACCTAATCCTATATATATATATGATTCTTTATAAAACCTTGTCTCTTCATGACCTCATCAAACTTGAGATACCATTGACGTGATCCTTGTTTTAACCCTTTAAATGGATTTCTTCAACTTACAGACTAAATGCTTCTGACCTTCAGGTTCAAAGCCTTCAGGTTGTTTCATGTAAACATCCTCGTCTAAGTCCCCGTTAAGGAAAGCGGTTTTAACGTCCATCTAATGCAGCTCTAAATCAAAATGAGCTACTAGGGCCATAAAGATCCTTAATGAATCTTTACGAGAGACAGGGGAATACGTCTCTTGATAATCAATTCCATCATTCTGGTGTAGCCCTTTGCAACCAATCTCGCTTTATAGCGTTCAACATTCCCATTAAAATCCAGTTTTTTTTATTACCCATTTACATCCTACGGGTTTGATACCCTTGGGTAATTCTTCCAAATCCCAAACGTCATTTATCTTCATGGATTCAAGCTCATCAATCATTGCTTTATTCCATTCAGAAGATTGATCACTGCTAATGGCTTCATTATAAGATATAGGATCATTGAGCTTTCTGGGATCCATTTCAGTTAGGTAGGTAACATAATCATCCTAGTTAGTAGTCCTTCATTGCCTGGATGACCTCCTAAGTTGATTATCGGGTTCAGCGTTGTCTTGGTTTTGAGCGTTTGATGTGCCTTTGTTATGAGGTATAATGGGTTCTGATTCTAGAGGTAGACTTGGTGCAGTAGCTTCAGGTGCAGTTGTTGCATTGGGCATAAGAGGAGTAAACGGAGTAATGGTAAGCGACGAGTCTCTCCCCCCGCGTCTTGTACTTCTTGCAATTCTTCTTAAGGGTTGGTACTGCTCCCACTGACCTTGAAATCCTCCAGGAACACAACACGCTTGGTTTCAACAATAATAGTGACATAGGAAGGACAATAGAAACGATAACCCTTTGAGGGTCAAATTTCCTTAGGAAAGGATTATAAAGTTTTGCTTCAGCAATGCAGCACCATACTTTCATATATTTAAGACTTGGTTTCCTTCCTGTCCAAAGTTCATAAGGAGTTTTAGGGACAGACCTAGAAGGAACTCTATTGAGTATATGAATAGCTCCTTTTAATGCTTCAGTCCAGATGAATAATGGTAAATTAGTATTGGCTAAAATACTGCGCACCATGTTTATAAAGGTACGGTTTCTTCGTTCAGCGACACCGTTCTGCTGAGGTGTACCAGGCATGGTGTATTGGTTCACAATCCCCTGGCCCTTACAAAAATCTTAAAATGGACCTGGTGCTTGACCCACATCAGTATGTCTTCCAGAATATTCACCGCCTCTATCTGCTCTCACAACTTTAATTTGATGATCTAGTTGTTTTTCAACTTCAGCTTTATAATCTTTAAAAGTTGTAAGAGATTCAGATTTTTCCTTAATGAGATACAAGTACATGTAACGAGAGTAATCATCAATGAAAGTGATAAATGAACTATGTCCAGTTATGCCAGCGATGTCAGTATGAATGAGTTCTAATAAATTAGAGCTCCTAGTGGCACCTTTCTTATTCACCAATGTCATTTTACCTTTAAGACATTTAACACATGTTTCAAAATCAGTGAAATCGAGAGGAGGTAAGACTTCATCCTTTACGAGACGATTTAATTGTTCTCTTGAGATGTGGCCTAAACATTGATGCCACAACATGGATGAAGTCTCTAACTCTCATTTCTGTTTCATCTTTGTGAGTGGTTCATTAATATTATACGACAACAAAGATTTGGAAAAATTATCATCTAGTTCTAATCTATAGAGACCACCATCCAGAATGCCGGTACCATAGACAACGGAATCATGGAGAATAGAGAGTTTGCGATGACCATGGGAAACAACAAAACCGTCTATGTCTAACATTGGTCCTGATACAAGGTTCCGAGTTACCTCAGGAACATATAAGGTATCATAAAGTTTAATACATAAACCAGTTTTCATAAATAATTGTAATGTCCCTATGGCCTTCACTTCTAATTCTCGATCATCCCCAACTTTAAGTGTTCTTTGATTTCTTCCCGGCTTCCAGATTGTAAGGAATCCCTGAGTAGAATTGATTATATGAACAATAGAACCAGAATTAAACCACAAAGAATTAGCAGGAACATATAAATTATAGGACTCAAGTATCATGAAAAATCGTTACCTTTCTTAGCCAGCCACTCCTTAAAGTCAGGGCATTCCTTCTACTTATGTCCTGCCTTCTTACAGAACTTGTAGTGAGGTTTGCCTAAGGAGTTCTTAGAGCTGGAAGGTGCAGTTGTATTAGGATTGGGCCTTTGGACCTTGGAAGCATCCCTTCTTGGATAATTGTTCTTCCTCTTCTTAGAGTTGGAGGTGGTGAAGTTTGCAACATCAGTAGTGCGATCCATCTTCATACGCTCTTCCTCCTGCACGCACATGGCGATCAGCTCACTCATCATCCATTTGTTCTTCTGAGTGTTGTAATTGATCTTGAATGCTTCACAGGGCGAAGGAAGCAAAGTGATGATGAAGTGAACAAGAAAACCATCACTGATTTCCATGTCTAATCCCTTCAGCTTATGGGCCATGTCATTCATCATCATGATGTGTTCGCGAATGCCGCTCCTCCCATCATACTTAGTTGTCACCAGCTTGAGGATTAAACTACTAGCGTGCGCTTTAGACGTTACCTTAAACTGCTCCTCCACATAAGCCAAGTAGGTTTTAGCATCAACTGAATCAGGAATGGCTCCCCTGATTGCATTGCTTATGGACTGCTTCATAAACATGAGAGACATGCGGTTACACCTAGTCCATTTCTCCATCGTCATCTGCTCAGCAGCAGTACTTTGAGGAGTAAGGTCTGCCAGCTTATTCTCTCTTAAAGAATAGTCAAAGTCTAGCAAAGCAAGAGTAAGCATGAGATAGTCCTTCCATGAAGCAAAGTTATCACCGGTCAATGGTTGAATCCCGCAATTGGGTGCTGATAGTGGAAATAAGACGAGTGAATTATGATACTAAGAAAGAAGTCCTAATGTGAGCTAAGGGCATGTTATACTACGACAGACATAAATAATGACAATTTTTAATTATGAAGCTGTGATATTGTCTATTACTAACATCAAAATATTAGACTTAGTTAAAATTCAAATTAAACGAAGACAAAACAGCTTTGGTCAGAAGTGTAATCATTTAAGCATATGTGCAAAGTAATCATGACAAATCAGCTTTGGCCAGAAATGAGATAATCACTTTAGTTATGAACTTGTTAAGTATGCTAGACATGAATGAATTAAATCAGCTTTGGCCAGAAATTAAGACATTCACATTTGTAATGCATACTCAACATAGCTTTTATAATACTTGAACAATAAATAGATGTATCAAATCACCTTTGGGCAGAAGTGATATATCAGAAGCTCATTCAAGTTAAGCTATTTTGGTTTTGTGAAAAAATTATCTGATTCTGATTAAGTAATTATGTATTTACAAAACAATTATTTAATAGCAAACCACCTATTAGCGCGGATCGAATACCACAGTGAGTTCGTTGGGGGGGGGGGGGTGCAGGGGACAGCGTGCCCCTGCACGGGGTTCGAGGCGGAGCCCCGAGTAAAATTTTAGTTCACATTAACAGCCTAATAAAGTAATGAGATTTCGAGTACATATTAGATTTCGAGCGAGATCTCGACTCAGTTATGAAATCTCGAGTTCACTTGAGATTTCGAGTGAGATCTCGACTGAGTTATGAAATCTCGAGTGCACTTGAGATTTCGAGTGAGATCTCGACTCAGTTATGAAATCTCGAGTTTACTTGAGATTTCGAGTGAGATTTCAATTTCCTTATGAGATTTCGAGTTCCTTATGAGATTTCAAGTGACTTATGAGATTTCGAGTTCATTATGAGGTTTCGAGTTCTAACCTCAGTCGAAATCAAGCTACTGTTTTCTCAGTCGCAATCTCACTCGAAAACTCACTCGCAATCCCACTCGGAATCTCAAAATTTCGAGTGATGAAGACCAAAACTTTTATCATTTCGAGTAGCAATCTCAATCGGAATCTCGTGGTTTCGAGTTTTAATGATGTTTCGAGTTCTATGTTTATCTCGAAATCTCTTATAAGACTCGAAACTTGTTCTTCAAGTCTCGAAATCTTTGACAACTATTAATTTTGATAAGTTTGCAAATCCGAATTTTTAGGGATGATAGGGTTAAGTTTTATGTTTTAATGTTGGTCTAAATTTATTAAAATATTTCGAAATAATATCCATTTAATTTTATAACAGATT
>JARYGA010030099.1:0-50087 GCA_030545235.1 Helianthus tuberosus | reverse complement strand
GGTCACCTAATGTATTTGGTCGGATCCTAATGATCGACCAAATGGGTCGAGTTCGAAGGTATAGGCGATTTATTAGATCGCCTACCCTACGACCCTAGACAACGTGGTAATCAGTGGGCATAGTCCCAAGGGACTATGACCAACGTGATTACACTCACGTTGCGAAGTTCAAACGAACTTCGCATTGACCATTACTGGTCAACGCTGAAAGTCAAACAAAGTTTGACTTTCTGACTAGAAAAGCAGTAAAATAAGGAAAAGAACGAAAGAATACTTACCCAGGGTCCCCGAATGCTAATCTCGATTCAAGAACTCAGGTATGAAACAATGGTTTCAACTTAGAGCTCTCAAATCAAGATTCTTGTGAGAAAATGCAATGGGGGTGGATGGGTATATATAGATTTCGGGTAACCGTTGAGATCGTTTCATGGAAAAGAGGGCACGATCAAGGCCGTACATGTGTTGGAATGTTGTGGTGTGTCAAATGGCCACTCACCATAGGGAATTGACATGTGGAAGAGGGATTGGAGGTGCTAAACAGCTGCAACCAGCTGTAAAAACAATGAATCTGGTCTGCAGAGGCTGAGGCGGCCCGCTTCAGCATTAGACAAATCTAATGCGGGCCGCTTGGGGCTTCTGATCCGAAAATAAGTTTCAAAAATGACAGTTTCAGCCCCTGCACGTGTTTAAGGCCATTCCCGACACTTCTAAGGCCCGTAAAGCCAACTTTAAGGCCCTAAAATGTTTCCTAAACATTGTGGACATGAAACATGCTCAAAAATATGTCGGATGTCAGCTCGTTTGGTCGTACGAACGCGATGTTCGCTTAATTACGACGGAATGCGCATAAGCGCGAAAAACGATCCAAATGACGTGACGAATGGATTTTTCTTATGGCGAACACTAAAATATAATATAGTCATGCTCACATAAATTTTTGGATGTCCGGATGTATTCAGAACGTAAGTTATGCGCGAAAATGCAAACTTGTGCACTTTTTGACACTTTTAGTCCCTGAATGACCCAAAAGTTTATTTTAGCACACCGAACCCCTCAAAGCCTATTTCTAAGCTATGTAAAGGATATTTAAGGTGTGTTTAACTTATGGTTATGTTCCGGAATGTTCGTTACAGTTCAAATTGACATACTTTCGCAGTTTGTCATATTTAGTCCCTGTAAGCGAATTAACTTGTTTTTGCCATACCAAAGCCTTCAAAACTTATTTCTAAGTTATGTAAAGGTTATTTAAGGTATGTTAAGCCTTTGTCACTATTCCGGAGTGTTTGTTGCGTTAAACTGGTTATATTTACGCATCGGTGCGCGTATAACCTTCCAGAAAGCGATTTAGAGTTTGAAATTGAACAAGAATTGATATGTGCAAATGATACACATATTTTTACAAATCCCAAGTATGAAATATAATATTTCATTGGTTTGGTATTTGTTTGATGGCCGTGAAGGCACAGGTGTTACAGCAGAGGAAGCGGCCAATGCTGGTGATGATGCTGAGAAGAATCCTGAGGGGGATGCTGGTGCAGATGCAGGGAAAGAAGTTGCTGATCAAGAAGGTGTTGCCGCTTAAGCGGCGAAGTGGGCGATGATGGATATACGTGCCAAGGCCGGAGCCCACTTTTTTAAATTTCATGGTTGTGGTTTGTACAAACAATTTACTTTTCCTGTCGTTGAACAATTTATATTTCCTGCACTAGAACAATACGATGACCAAAGGTGGATGGGTCCTGGGTTTCAGGATGAAGCCCTTGGTCATCGGTTAGTATAACCCGTTTTGAATATCGTAACGGTTGAAGGTGGACATGTCCCGTTTTGAGATAGAACCTTCAACTATTATGTAAGTATGGTATAGACTAATTGTGCTTTTGGTGGATGGGCCTCGGTTTGAGGTGAAACCAAAAGCACAACTTTTGTCATGTTAATAATATAACTTCCTTTTAACTTATTTGTTGTAGCCTTTTAATTTCTGTCATGCAATTCTTAATGTAGATCTTAGTTTTGCAAAATTTTGTACAACTATATTTCGAAAATATCCTGATCAATATACTCAGTGATATATTGTTAAATAGAACTTCTAAAAATTCAATCAACTTTAGAGAAAACTTTTAAATAATAAAAGATAGTCCACTTTCTAAAACCTATTTTGACAATACTTGTTTGATCAAGGTTTTAATTTCAAACTAGTATCACTTCCAAATATTTTAATCAAATATCCTGAAAAGTATTTTAAAAATACATTTTGAGAATATATCCCGAGAATTTATCCTAATCAGGATGCTTAAGCTTCTGTCAAACATATTTTCAAAAACTCAAATAATTTAAATAACGTTTACAAAGGAAAGATCATACCAGGAATAGAGTGTAACCCTATTCTCAAACTTCAATCCTTTTGCAACTTTTCCAATAAAGATGTCCCCTGTCTGAGACACTTAGTGTACTAGGTCCGAGCTTTATCCTTTGAGCTTTACACAATTGCCTCAGTAGGAATGTCCCCTGTGCATAATGTTTTCGAATACTTAGAAATTTTCTGGACATCAGTCCCAATTGTATAGAATATTTTTCGTGTTACAGGGGTAAAACCCAAAAATGTACTGGAGATAAATCCCTCGTATCCTGGGGGAAATACCAAATTTTCGTGCGCTACAGGCGGGAGTGTATAAACTCCAAGACTTAGAAAGGTGAAAACCTTTAAACCTTAGAGAGTATGAAAATACCCTTTCGTGAGAGAGGGTTATCAATCCTCATATACCTTTAGGATTCAGGATATAGTCAATAGTAACAAAATTGTCAGCCACTTTTACATGGACTGGTCCCGCCACCTTGAACTATTCCCGAATAACTTGCGCTCCAGGCGGGGTGTTTAAACCCAATTCGAAAGAAAGGTGAATACCTTTAAACCTGTGAAGGGATCAGGATCCCTTATACGTGAGAGAGGGGGCCAATCCTCTAATCTTCCGAAGTATCCTAAGTGTGTATCCTGGTGCTATATCCCGAAGCATATACTGCAAAACATCTTCAAACTAAGGTGGATGTTAGCTTGGTTAACACCCCTCCGATGCTTAAGTCAGTATTGGGTTTCAAAGAATAAATCAAATCAAACACATTTAAAAGAGATAGAATTCATACCATCCTGAGTTAGAAATTAAATTCTAAACTTACTTGAAATAAAGCTTAAGGTGTATAGCATTCCAAGATCTCGGTAGCATATCCCCCTCCATATTCTTGAGTCGGTATGCACCTTTTCCTGATTCTGATTCAACCTCATATGGTCCTTCCCATTTTGGAGCCAGCTTTCCATCAGCAGGATTAGTAGTATTCTGAAAAGCCTTTCTTAACACCCAATCTCCAACTTTGAACCTTCTAGTCCTTATATTTTTGTTGTATGCTCTGGATATCCTTTGTTGATATGCTGCCATTCTTAGCCGTGCTGCATCTCTTGTCTCATCAATAGTATCCAGCTCCTGGCATAGGACTTCAGGATTCTGCTCAGGATTCCTGAGGTTGGATCTTGCTGTGGGTATCACCATCTCCGTCGGGTCACCGCTTCTGCTCCAAACACTAAGGAAAATGGGGTTTGACCAGTTGCATTTTTTACCGTCGTTCTATCAGCCCACAAAACAAAGGGTAGTTCTTCTGCCCATCCTCCTTTCTTGGCCCCTAATCTCTTCTTCAAGTTGTTGACAATTATCTTGTTTGAGGATTCAGCTTGTCCATTTGCTTGAGGATGTACCGGGGTAGATGTAATCATTTTGATTCCCCAACTCTTGCAGAAGTCAGTAGTCCTTTTACTTATAAATTGAGATCCGTTGTCACAAATTATCTCAGCTGGTATTCCAAACCTAGTCAGGATATTCCTTTTTATGAAGGATACCACTTCCTGATCTCTAACTTGAACAAATGCTTCTGCTTCAACCCACTTGGAGAAATAATCCGTCATTTCGAACATGAAAACCTTTCCTCCTGGAGCCTTTAGAAGCTTTCCCACTATATCCATACCCCACTTCATAAACGGCCAAGGGGAAACAATAGGATACAACGGTTCAGCAGGCTGATGTAATATGTTACTATGTCTTTGACATGCATCACATCGTCGAGCATATTCTGTGGCATCTTTCCTCATCATCGGCCAATAATATCATGTCCTTAATATTTTTGAGAATAAGGACCTGCCCCCAGTATGGTTGCCACAATCCCCTTCATGTATATCCTGAAGTACTTCTTTGGTTTTGGGATCCTCCAAGCACCTCAGATATGGTCCTGCAAGAGATTTCTTATACAAAACATCATTTATAATAGTGAATCGTGATACCTTCATTCTAAAGGCTTTAGGATTCTCATTCTTTGGGATGTGTCCTTCCTTGAGATATCTCATGATTGGAGCCGTCGAGGACTTAGGATCCTCCTCAGGATACTCCTCATCGGGATTCTGAATACTTATTACTTCCTTATCCTGAGGATTCGTCGCAGGATACAGGATATGTAATATTGGTATTCGGGTCCCTTCCGGTATCCTGACTGATGATCCCAGATTTGCTAAGGCATCAGCTTCAGCGTTATCCTCTCTTGGTACCTGTTCAAGTGTAAAAATATCGAAATATCCTGATAATTTTTTGAGAATTTCAAGATACTCGATTAACTTCTCTCCTTTAACTGCATAGGTTCCATTAAAATGATTAATGATTAACAAAGAGTCAACATATACTTGCAAATTCTTGATATTCATATTTTTAGCCAACTCTAATCCTGCAATTAAAGCCTCATATTCTGCATCATTAGTAGTAGCAGGAAATTCACACCTAATAGCCTGGGGTAGTATGTCCCCCTGTGGCGATTTTAGTAGTATACCTAAACCTACACCTCTAACGTTAGATGCACCATCAGTATACAATGTCCAACATTCTTAGTTTTCTCCTAGCTGCTGTACTTCTAAATCTACTTCGTTTTGAATGTCACTACTGAAATCAGCCACAAAGTCAGCTAAAGCCTGAGACTTTATGGCATTTCTAGGCTCATATACTAAATCATAAGCACTCAGTTTTACTGACCACTTAGCCAACCTACCTGACATCTCGGGTTTCCTAAGCACGTTTTTAACAGGATAATTGGTTTTAACATGAATCCTATGTGTCTCAAAATAATGTCTTTGTTTTGTTGATGCCATAACTAGGGCTAATATCATTTTCTTTAGATGAGAATATCTAGTTTCAGCATCTAGTAAACTTTTACTAACATAAAAGACAGGATATTGCTGATCTTCATGGTCCTTTATAAGAACGGAACTTACAGCATTCCCTGATACAGCGAGGTATAGGGATAGTGGTTCACCATTTTCAGGCTTCATCAATAGAGGTGCAGTTGAGAGATATCTCTTCAAATCCTGCAAGGCTGCTTCATGCTTTGCTTCCCATTCGAACTTCTTATTCTTCTTGAGGATATCATAAAATTCCTTGCATTTTTCCGAGGATCTTGAAATAAATCTGTTCAATGCTGCTACTCGGCCTGTCAACCGTTGAACATCCTTCATATTTGAAGGTGATTTGATATCCAAGATGGCTTTGATCTGCTCCGGGCTTGCCTCTATTCCTCTTTTGGTCACCATATATCCTAGAAACTTTCCTGCCCCCACTCCGAAATGGCACTTAGCAGGATTCAGCTTCATGTTATACTGATCTAGGATATCAAATGCTCCCTTAATATCCTGGAGGTGATCCTCAGCCTTTTTAGATTTCACCACCATATCATCGATGTATACCTCCATTGTGTCCCCCAGCTTATCTTTGAACATCATGTTCACCAATCTCTGGTATGTTGCACCTGCATTTTTCAAACCGAAAGGCATAGCAGTATAGCAATAAATACCTGTTGGTGTCATGAAGGCAGTATCCTCCTGGTCCGAAGGCTCCATTTGATTCTGCTGAAATCCTGAGGATGCGTCCATGAATGTTAACATCTCATGCCCAGCCGTAGCATCCACCATTGCATCGATATGAGGAAGAGGAAATGGGTCTTTAGGACAAGCCTTATTTAAGTCTGTGTAATCTACACAGACTCTCCATTTCCCATTTTTCTTCTGTACTACGACCACATTTGCCAGCCATCTTGGAAACTTAACTTCTCTGATCATTTTGGACTTCAACAACCTTTCAACTTCCTCTTGTATGATTGTATTTCTTTCAGGAGCAAACTTCCTTCTTTTTTGCTGAACAGGCTTGAACGACCTGTCAATTCCAAGCTTGTGAGTAATAATGTCTTTGGATATACCTGTCATATCCTCATGCTTCCATGCAAATGTTGACATCCTGCACTTCAAAAAGTTAGTTAATTGTTCTTTAATATCCCGAGGGATATTGGTTCCTACGAGCACCGAGATATCAGGATTATCCTGATCCAGGATAACTTTCTTCATATCCTGCTCTGAAGCCTCCATGATATCCTTGGCCCGCATCTTTAATTGCTAAGCTGGATTAGGCTTGGTTGAGGATTTCATTGAGGATGAGTAGCATTCCTTTGCCTCCTGCTTATCGCTATCAATTTTAATGACCCCCCAAGGGGTAGGGATCTTGATGCACTGGTGGTAAGTCGATGGCACAGCCTTCATGTCATGGATCCATGGCCTGCCTAGTATGATGTTATAGCAGGATAGGGAGTCCATCACACAGAAGCGTTGTATTGAGTTGACCCCTTCAACATATACTGGTAACTTTATCTATCCTACGGTATTCCTAGCTTCTCCACTGAAACCAACGAGCACAATGGACTTCGAAGTAATGTCCATCGGAGATACATTCATCCTCTTCAATGTTTCCAGCTAAATTATGTTGACAGAGCTACCATTGTCCACCAATATCCTGCGTACAAAATGGTTAGCAACATATAATGTTATTACGAGAGCATCATGGTGAGGATCCTGGACAGTATCCATGTCATCACTATCAAAAGTGATCACTTTATCGGTTGTAAGGGTAGTCATTCTAGCTGGTTTGTCTCCCCTTTCAGTCTTAGCTTCCTTCGCATGTCTCTTAGCCGCAGAATACGAAGTCCCACAAATGTCGGATCCTCCTGAAATAAAGTTAATTATTTTGACATCTGCTGGGGGCGATGCTACTCGTTCAGGATCCTTCTCAGGATCCTGACCTTTATTCTTCTTTCTTCCCAGCAAATCCTACAGGTACCCCTTGCTTAACAGGTAACTTATTTCTTTCCTTAAAGCAACGCAATCCTCGGCCACATGTCCGAAATCTTCATGGAAGGCACACCATTTGGATTTATCCTTCCAATCAGCTTTCTGCTGATTCTTTCGAGGCCACCTAGCTTTGTCTCCTAAACCTTGCATAACATACATTAACTCAGGTATATTAACAGAAAATCAATATTCAGATAATTCAGGATATTCTTTAGGATCCTCGTCTTCAACAGGAATCACTTTCTTGTTATCATTTCTGCCATATGGCTTGGAGCGATATGGTTTATACGAGGATTCTGATTTCCTGTTGACTGATTTGTAGGTTGAGGTAGAATTCATCCTCTCTTGCATCTTTTTGTCATCTTCCAAGCGGATATATCTCAAAGCCCTGTTACGAGCTTCGTCGAGATTCCTGCAGGGATTCATTACAAGATCCTGATAAAACTAAGAATCCTTTTGTAGCCCCATCTTAAAAGCCTGCACAGCTGTTGCAACATCAAGATGAAGGATATCCAAGGATTCCCGACTAAACTTGTTCACATAATCCCTCAAGGATTCTTGAGGTCCTTGAGTTATCCTGTAAAGATCACTGGTTAGTTTCTCAAAGCTCCGACTGCAAGAAAACTGACTGTTAAATAAATTAACCAAATGATCAAACGAAGTAATTGAGTGAGGAGGAACATTCAACAGCCATTTTAAGGCTGATCCTATCAAGGTAGAACCGAAACCCTTGCACAAGCATGCTTCCTTGAGCTCGGGATAAATGGGGTTAATCTCCATTCTTTCTCTATATTGGGCAACATGCTCTTCAGGATCCGTAGTCCCATCATACAATTTCATATTGGGGGTCTGAAATCTTTTTGGGATTTCAGCATCACAGATAGGATATGCAAAGCGGGATATCCTGTGGCTGTCCTGGGATACTTCCATAATTGGCTGGACCACTCCAGGCACACTGGATATCATGTCCTTCAATTTCTGAAGTTCCCTAGTAAATGTTGACATCATACCTGCATCCTGCAAAGATCCACTATTGTTAGTAGCATGAATATTATTATTTGACACGTTACCAGTCTGAGGATTCTTGCCATATCCTAAAACATATCCTGAGCTCCTCACAGTTGACATCCTGATCGAGGCGGGTATTTCAGGAGTATGATTCTGGGAATGACTGGGCACAATATTCCCCCTATTATCCTTAGTATACACAGCCGAACTGAAGTTCAAAGTTCTGGGTTGTAGAGGAGTAACAATATCCTCAGCGGATCTACTCAAGCTAGCTTTTAAGAGTTGTATTTCTCTTAACAGCATTTGGTTAGTTTCCTGTTGCTGCCTCATTTGTTCCTGCACACTTCCAAATAAAGTTAGAATTTCATCATTAGAGGCTAAAACGGGAGCAGATCCCTGAACACTCCGAGTAGGGATAATATCCTGAGGTTGTGAAGAAGCTGGCATCCTTGGAGGAGGTGGTGGAAGCACCGAACCAGTAGTAGCAGAGGTCGTAGCAGACACAGTGGAGGAGCTCATGTTTGATCTTAAGGCCATTGTAAACAATGTGGCAAAAAGTTTTGAAAACAGAAAACCGATTAACGATTTCACAAAGATTTTTAGTAAGGTAGCACCACTTGCCCCACGGTGGGCGCCAAATTGTTTTGGTCAAAAATTACCGAAGCAATTAAGTGATCAAATTAGTTAAGTGAGGTAGTGTGCTAGAATTATGTGTGAAAAATATGTTAACCAAGTTAATTGTAAAAACAGTTTCAGGATACGGCTTAGGATATAAAGTTGTATCGATGATCAAACAATGAGCAAAAAAGTAAAGGTTTACACGTGATGTACGAGGAAAGCCCTTGATCAATCTAGATCGCCGGCACAAAACCTCGGGAGCTGACAATCGCAGCTGCCTTGTTCTTCTATTACTTCAAATATCAGGATACAGTACAGGATGTGATGCGGATCGACTAGGTGTTACAATGTAATTTGAATACAAGTGTTTGTGTATAGTGTTTGCAGTGAGCTAGAGAGCGAAAGTGTTCGAAAGTGTGTGTGAAAGTTTCGTGCCATAATTTGATCCGTCCCCATCTATTTATAGTAAAAGAAATGCAACAAACTGTCCTAAATAACCGGGATCCAGCGAAAATTCCCGACTCGAACGTTGTAGACCTGGTCTTTCGGGTTCAACGTCTCTCACATAACAGATACGCCCGAGTCTTGAGGAGAAGAAGTCCATCTGGCCGTTAGTAACCCACAGCACCTAACCTGCACGTGGTTAATTCAATTAATCCCAGGATATCGCCCAGGATGTTAGCAATATCCTAATCCAGTATCCTGATCACAAGCAAACAACCAAAAGCAGGATATTAGTCAGGATATGTACGCTCAAAAAATGACCCATAACAATGGGAAACCTCCATTTTTAGGGGAAACCATGTCAAAATTTCTATAAAATTTTGACACTTAGAAAAATATAAGTTTTGATGAAACTTATTCCCTAAAAATTTACCTAAAAATATTTACCAAGGTTTCCCTAATTTTTGTGTAAATTTCAAGATTAAGATATGATGATTTCTTCAAGATAAAAAGTGATATTAAGTATGTATATTATTGAGGAAAATATATATATATTTATTGGCCACCAAATTCTGTGCTAAGTGTATGTAATATGTATTGTATGTGATAGTGTATTAGGACTTGAAAATACACTAAATACTCCTAAGGAGTAGAAATACAAAAATACACATACAACATGCTTAGACAAATACAAGAACATATATTTATGAAAATATATTTCATAAAAGATTATGTAACTTGGACAAGTTACAAACTTAAAATGTCTTTTTGGACGAAAATATATAACTCGGGTGAAAATTACAAGATACTTATATTTATTTTTGAGAAAATAATATAAGTAAGATACATAGTTAAAAATATAAATTATTTTTAACAACAGAGAACATATACATAAAAGATGGTGACTTTACTTGTGCGATACAAGTCTAGTGACTAACGTTAATAAAACACGTATAGGTCACGACGCTATATAAGCAAACCCGGTGAAGTTTTCAAGATCACACCTCGTGCTTCCGCCTTAGAAAGGGGTGTGACACCGAGGCCCGCTATGGCGAAAAACCATCCTCGACGAAGATCCATCTTTCGTCGAGGTTACATGTGGCGAAAGGCCTATTTTTCGTCGGGATGGACTTATGACGAAGAACCTTAGTTAACACAACACTTTTAAACAAACAAATATACTCATACATAATAAGCAACCAAATATTACACATAAACATTGATCATTCACATAACTACACTCAACACCACATGAATCAAATTGTAAAATAGGATTATGAAATCAATGATGTGTACGGAAAGACCTTGAAATCTCGGATTGTCACATATCTTGTCGTCCCTAGAAAATTCATACTTTTCAACACGTTTCAAAACATTCAAGTCTCGATTCCTTTAGCCAAAATGCCTTTTAAAGCCTCCCTCTTGAATAAATTTCAGGATGAAATTTCCTAAAGGAAGGGAGACTATACCGCCCTGTTTTTTCGTACTTTTCATTATTAGAAAGCTAATCTTGTAATGCTATTTTTGGAAATCTTGTATTCATGGTAATCGTCTTCTCGTTGTGTCATCATAAAATCTGAGACTTGAATCTGTCACACCCCGACCGCGTAATTCAACAAAACGCGGCGGAAATGTCGGGGAGTGTTGTAACAGAATCATTGTTTCACAACACATGGTAATTGAAGTTTTGTTTTATTTCGTTAATTGACTCATTGTTTTGATACAAACCAAATAATTACAACTATTGTCTTTTAAGTTTTAAGTCACTAAAGCCCGCGTCCATCCTATGTGTAGCAAGCAATCAATAATCATCACATAGAAGAACCTGAAACATATGTGAAAACAATCAGCATAAAAATGCCGGCGAGTACATAGGTTTTATTTGTCAAATTCATGGCTTTGAATCCATATTGTAATACTTCGTCCAACTACGAGAGTTGTCGAGTATGTACCTTGAAACCAAAAAGTGTTTGATATTGCAATATATTTTATCACCTTTACAAGATGATATAAGTAAACCAAAACCATTGTAGCCATGAATCTTGACTGAAAACATTTGGTTTTGTAAAACCAAGTAGTAAATCGTCTTGTATGAAACCTCGTATGGTTTATACCTTTAAGTAAACCTCGTTGTGTGTCATCGTTTGAAAACATTTGTTCAAGTGATCTAGATAACGCTACGACATGTAATGTGTAACAACTGTGCTTGTAATCATTATGAACAGTACCATTATCAATAAAACAATGTTATTTGATCCCAATGTTTGTTTGGTTGTGTTTTACATTTTTCATGTTTTGACTTTTGTTCAATTTCAAACTCTACATCACTTTCTGGAGAGTTATACGCAAACTGGTGCGTAAACGTACTCAGTTTAATGCGACAAATACTTTGGAACATCAACATATACCCAACATACCTTAAATAACCTTTACATAACTTAGAAATAAGTTTTGAAGGCTTTGGTATGGCAAAAACAAGTTAATTCGCTTACAGGGACTAAATATGACAAACTGCGAAAGTATGTCAATTTGAACTGTAACGAACATTTCGGAACATGACCATAAGTTAAAAACACCTTAAATATCCTTTACATAGCTTAGAAATAGGCTTTGAGGGGTTCGGTGTGCTAAAATAAATTTTTGGGTCATTCAGGGACTAAAAGTGCCAAAAAGTGCACAAGTTTGCATTTTCGTGCATAACTTACGTTCTGAATACATCTGGACATCCAAAAATTTATGTAAGCATGACTACATTATATTTTAGTGTTCGCCATAAGAAAAATCCATTCGGCGCGTCATTTGGATCGTTTTTCGCGCTTGTGCGCATTCCGTCGTAATTAAGCGAACATCGCGTTCGTACGGCCAAACGAACTGACATCAGACATATTTTTGAACATGTTTCATGTCCACAATGTTTAGGCATCATTTTAGGGCCTTAAAGTTGGCTTTACGGGCCTTAGAAGTGTCGGAAATGGCCTTAAACATCAACAGGGACTGAAACTGTCAAAACAGAAAGTTGTTTCTGATCTGCAACTCTCAGGCGGCCCGCCTGAGTTTCTGCACATCCTGAAGCGGGCCGCGTACGCTTGTTTGATCAGATTAGAACGTACAGTCAGCATGATCCAGCTGTTTTAACCACAACCACAAGCTCACAACTTGCCAATTCAGCTGATAAGGATCATTTTAGGCTACCACAACTTTGCAACACTTGTACGGATGGGATTAAGGCACGTTTTCCATGAAACGATCTTAACGGTGGACCGAATACTATAAATACCCCACCCCCCATGCTTCAAAATCACAAGAACTTTGATTTGAGAAACTCTAAGTTGAAACTATTGTTTCATACCTGAGATTTTTGAATCGAAGTTAGCATTCGGGGACCCTTCGTAAGTATTCTTTCGTTCTTTTCTTTATTTTATTGCTTTTCGAGTCCGAAAGTCAAACTTTGTTTGACTTTCAGCGTTGACCAGTAATGGTCAATGCGAAGTTCGTTTGAACTTCGCAACGTGATTGTAATCACGATGGTCATAGTCCCTTGGGACTATGCCTACTGATTACCACGTTGTCTAGGGTCGTAGGGTAAGCGATCTAATAAATCGCTTATGCCTCGAACCCGACCCATTTGGTTGATCATTAGGATCCGACCAATTACATTTGGTGACCATAGTAGGTAGGGAATAACCTTCCGAGGTTATACCCTATGGTCACATCGTTTGAGTAGTTGTATGATAGGTAGTTTATATGCCTTAGGTAAATTACCAGAATACCCTTTTCATGTATAATTGGTAATTTAGCATATGTAACCTAAACTTTTGTCACATAACTGATTATGTAACATGTTTAGGCATATAACACTTGTCATAGGACTAGTTAGGCGGTCCAAACGCGTTTCACGCGCACGACGCGTTAAAGTAGCATAAGCTTCCTAAACGGGTCGTAATGGGTCGTAAACAATTATGTTAGGTTTCAATTAGTATGTAGGCTTTGTTGAACCATACTACACGAGTCTCCATACTCGTTTGGTTTACAAACCCTCATGCTACCCGATCTTCCGATTTAGGTCCGGTTTATTAACATAGTTACCTATATTAGGTGCCGTTTGATTCCGTGATCTATACCATTGTTTGGTTGTCACTCCAGGACTACTGAGTAATATCAAGTGAGTACATAGACCCCTCTTTTACTGTTTTCCAAACTGTTTTGGGGTGGAACACATGTGCCTACTTGTTACTTTCATGCTTTCTTGTTTTCACATCATATACCGGCTATGTTTGTTAGTACATTATAGTACATGATTTCATTACATTTTATGCTAGGTGTGCCCATTGTGTGCATTACTTAGTACATTGTTTTACATTACATTTCATGCTAGGTGTGCCCATTATGTGCATTACTTAGTACATTGTTTTACATTACATTTCATGCTAGGTGTGCCCATTGTGTGCATTACTTAGTACATCGTTTTACATTACATTTCATGCTAGGTGTGCCCATTGTGTGCATTACTTAGTACATCGTTTTACATTACATTTCACGCTAGGTGTGCCCATTGGATTACATACTTAGTGCATTGTTTTCACATGCTTACATTTTTGGTATGACATTTGGTTTGTTTAACATGGAAAAATACATTCATTAACATTGATCATGCCATTCGTAAGTAGGTAGTGGTACCATAGGAATTGACAACTCCCGTTCCGGACATCCTGGGTATGGGGATGAAAGGAATGACCGAATTTGATAGACATAACTTAGATAAACCTTTAATTTGTTTAAGGGTTTATCGCCACAGTCTCAAGGCTTAGATGTATGCATTTTAACATTACCGCATAAATGTTTGTATCAGTATAGCATGCATTTGTTACACAAAACATAACTTTGATTTAAACTATGTTTTACTTCAATACCTTGTTTTTGTGCATTTTACATATGGTTTAGTTGATATATTTCACTACCATACATGACATTTTGGTTACACATTACATGATCTACATTGAACATAAACATTTTGACATTGATATACACATTTGGTGGTTTACATTGGACATAGACATTTTGATATGGTTTACACAATAACACTTGACAATTGGTTTGTACATGAACAAGTTACATTGGTGGTTGTTTGGGTAAGTGATTTGAGTAACGAGGCGTGTGTAATATGATACAAACATGGTGGATACGCCGCTGGTACTTCCTATATATAAGTGTTTGTATAATATTACATAGCGCAACGTTATTTAAACCATTTCAGTATAGACATATTACATTTTATACAAATAACATATTTTTCACACGACATTGATTTACAAAACAATTTATCTTATACAACTCATTTTACATGGTTATTCATTTAACCTTACATTTATTTATACATATCATCTAATCTTATCGTTTTTCAAATGATTTACAAGACAAAGCAAATTACAAGGCTCATGACTAAACATTTTCTCAAATACAAGTCATGAATCCTATTTTCACAAACCTATGTATCTCACAGGCATTTTTATGCTGACGTACCTATTTTCACATGTGTTTTCAGGAGCTTTTCTGTAGGATGTTGATCATGACACTAGGGCGGACCTGTGCCTTAGAGACTAAAAACGAAGATAGACTTGTTTAATTATGTTATAAACTCTTTTGTTTACTGTTCAAGACAATGTAACACCCTTGTTTGATAAATAAAAATACAACTTTGTATGCCATGGTTATGAAACAATTTATTCTGTTACGACACGCCCCGATGTTTCCGCCGCGATTTGTTGTTTTACGCGGTCGGGGTGTGACAGAAGAGTTGGTATCAGAGCCAATGGTTATAGGGAATTAGGTTATTAGTAATGTTATGACCTAGACTATAACTTTTCTAGGACCCTAACACAAGTTATCTTGTGTTTAGATATTAAAACATGTACATCACCTATCCTTAGGTGATTATCAAAACAAGAACCAAAATTTTTCCGAAACGATTTTTGAAAAACAATCATCTGTTTTTGAATGATTTATTACGAGGTTTTGAACCCTCAATTGTAAGGTTTTGAACCCTCTGTTATATGGTTTTGAACCCTTTTCAGTTTGGTTTTTGGCCTTGTGCCTTCAAATTTTCAAAATCCCGTCAAGGTTTTGAGTTTTAAATAATGTGAACACGTGCAAACTGGAAGGGTGAATGCCTGTATTCTGGGTTTTCTGTCTAGGCAAGCACTTCGTATATATCTCATCAGACGCGAGACCAGTTGTGCTTACCTGGGAATTCCTGGGATGAGTGTTCACTTATAGGCGAGCATGTCTTCATTATACATTATTTTTGACTCATTTACTTTGATTAGTCACTGTGTGTCGTTTGTTTGCTTTGTGATACGGACGAATGACCACCATCTTTGCTTTTGTTGATTTTGTTTCATCTCATTCTTTTCATCCAATCATCTCACTCGTTTCCTTTCATGTTTTCCTCTTTTAGAATGCCTCCTCGACGCGAGAACCAGATAGCAACTGCCGAACTGGCAGAAATTATTGCGCAGCAGATGGCTGCCCAATTCCCAAATCTCTTTGCTCAATGGAACCAAGCCAACAATAACAACAATGTTCCATGCAAATACAAGGATTTTAACCAGGCTAAACCACTCAAGTTTAGTGGTTCTGAGGGAGCGACTGGGCTTCTTCAGTGGTTCGAGAGCATTGAGAATACTTTTCGCCACGTGCAGTGCCCGGATAATCGCAAGGTCGAGTTCTCCTCGAGTGTATTTCAGAAGAGGGCTTTGACATGGTGGAACGGGGTTATGAGGGACCAAGGTGCAGAAGTTGCTCTCGCACAGACATGGGCTGAACTTAGAGCCCTTATGATGAGGGAATTCTGTCCTCGACATGAGCAGCGAGCCTTGGAGAAAGAGTTTGATAATTTGAAGCAAGATAGTGATGAGCACAGGGCATATACTGACAGGTTTGAGGAGTTGAGTCTGCTTTTCCCGACTATGGTTACCCCACTCGACAAGGCCATCGAAAGATACATCGACGGCCTACCTGACTCAGTACAAGACATCCTTACTGGTAGTGACCCTGCCACACTCCGTCAGGCGATCGAGTTATCAGCGACACTGACTGAGTCGCAGGTTCGTAAGGGAAAGCTGCATAAGAAGGGTGACAAGGGCAAGAAACAGTCGGCTGACAAGGAAGATAGCAAGAAAGGTCAAAACAAGAATGGAAAGAACTCTGGTTCTTCGAAGAGGTCAAGGAAGCGTAAGGCTTCCCAAAATTTTGCTATCACTGCCCAAGCTAATCAGGCAGCTCCCAACCAACCCGCACAGCTTCCAGCAAAGAAACCCTATTCAGGGAATGCACCTTTGTGCAATAGATGCAACAGTCACCATCAGCCGCAACATCAGTGTCATTTCTGCACTAGCTGTGGGAAGTCAGGTCATCTTGCTGATGTTTGTCGGTTTGCTCAGAATCGCGCAGTTCAAAACCCGGCTCAACAAGTTGCACAGCCTCCTGCTCAGCAACAGGGTCAAGCTGCACGACTACAATACCCACCGGGTGCTTGTTATAATTGTGGGGATCTGACCCACTACAGAAACCGGTGCCCAAGGCTAGCCAACCAGAACCAGAATCAGGCTCCGGCTCGAGGCCGAGCCTTTAACATGAATGCCCAAGAGGCGCAGGCGGATGATAATGTGGTGAACGGTACGTTCTTTATTAATAATCAGCCTGCATCTGTTCTTTTCGATTCTGGTGCCGATAAGAGTTTCGTGTCATTGTCTTTTGAGCCTATGCTTCGCGTGTCTAGAACGAAACTAGGAAAACCTTTGACAGTAGAAGTTGCTAGTGGTGAACCCATTATTCTTAATTCTGTTCTTCGCAACTGCCAGTTGAACCTTAACGACCATCTTTTTCCTATTGACCTCGCGCCTATGCAACTTGGAAGCTTCGACGTTATTGTGGGAATGGATTGGTTATCCAAGCATCACGCAGAGATAGTTTGTTCTGAGAAGATTGTTCGTGTGCCGCTTTCGACAGGCGAGATTCTGCAGGTTCAAGGTGAGAAGCCTACCGGTGGTCTCAAACTCATGTCTTGTTTTAAAGCTCGGAAATATCTGCGGAAGAACTATGTGGCTTTCTTAGCACATGTTACAGAAGATAAAGGCAAGGGTAAGACTATTTCAGATATTCCTGTCGTTCGGGATTATTCTGAAGTATTCCCTGAAGATTTACCTGGTCTACCTCCAGCACGCCAAGTCGAGTTTCGCATTGATCTCGTACCTGGTGCAAATCCCATTGCCAGAGCTCCATATCGTCTTGCACCGTCTGAGATGCAAGAGTTGTCTAAGCAGCTTCAGGAGCTCTCTGACAAAGGCTTTATCCGTCCCAGTTTTTCACCTTGGGGTGCTCCCGTTCTTTTTGTCAAGAAGAAGGATGGATCTTTTAGGATGTGTATCGATTATCGTGAGCTTAACAAGCTTACCATCAAGAATCGATATCCTCTACCTCGCATAGATGATCTCTTTGATCAGCTACAGGGCGCTTCTTATTTTTCGAAGATTGATCTACGTTCTGGATATCATCAACTTCGGGTGCATGAAGAAGACATTCCGAAGACAGCGTTCCGTACTCGTTATGGGCATTATGAGTTCACAGTCATGCAATTCGGTTTGACTAATGCTCCTGCTGTTTTCATGGACTTAATGAATAGGGTCTGCAAACCTTATTTGGATCAGTTCGTCATTGTTTTTATTGACGACATCTTGATTTACTCTAAGACGCGAGCTGATCACGATCAGCATCTTCGTCTTACTCTGGAACTCCTAAAGAAAGAGCAACTTTTCGCCAAATTTTCCAAGTGCGAATTTTGGCTTAAAGAAGTTCAATTTTTGGGGCATATTATCAACGAACGAGGTATTCATGTAGATCCCTCCAAGATCAGTGCGATTAAGGATTGGGATACACCTTCTACTCCTACTGAAGTTCGTTCTTTTCTTGGTCTAGCGGGTTATTACCGCCGCTTCATTGAGAACTTCTCAAAGATCGCAGTTCCTCTAACTGCTCTAACTCAGAAGAAAATGCCCTTTTATTGGGGATTTAAACAAGAGGAAGCTTTTCAACACTTGAAGCAGAAGCTTTGCGATGCGCCTGTTCTATCATTGCCTGAGGGTGATGATGATTTTGTCGTGTATTGTGATGCATCGAAATTGGGTCTTGGCTGTGTTCTGATGCAAAGGAACAAAGTCATAGCATATGCATCGAGGCAGTTGAAGATACATGAGAAGAACTACACCACTCATGATCTTGAGTTGGGTGCAGTTGACTTCGCTCTTAAGATCTGGAGACACTATTTGTACAGTACAAAATGTGTGGTTTTCACGGACCACAGAAGTCTTCAGCATATCTTCAATCAGAAAGAACTCAACATGAGACAGCGACGTTGGGTTGAGCTTTTAAACGACTATGACTGCGAAATTCGCTACCATCCTGGTAAGGCGAATGTCGTAGCTGATGCATTGAGTCGTAAGGAACATACTAAGCTTCATTGTGTACGTGTTCAATCTGTTATTCAAGCTCGATCCGATATCCTAGCACGCATTTCTCAGGCCCAACAATCTTGTGTTTCACAAGGTTTGATGGATAAGGAATTTCCCTATCACATAACACCTGCTCTGGAACTGAAGGACAATGGATCGTATTACTTCATGGACCGTTTGTGGGTCCCAAGCCAGGATGATCTTCGTACCTTGCTTATGGATGAAGCCCATAAGTCTCGTTATTCTATTCATCCGGGCTCAGATAAGATGTATAAGGATCTTCGTATTCACTATTGGTGGCCTGGTATGAAGAAAGACATTGCCTTATATGTATCAAAATGCCTTACTTGTCTTAAGGTTAAGGCTGAACATCAACGTCCTTCGGGTTTATTGGTGCAACCGGAGATCCTAGTTTGGAAATGGGAAAACATTACTATGGATCTCATTACTAAACTTCCACGCACCAAGAAAGGTCATGATGCCATCTGGGTAGTTGTTGATCGTCTTACAAAGTCAGCGCATTTCTTGCCAATCCGTGAGGATTTTCCTGCTGACAGACTTGCTCAAATTTATGTGGATGAAATTGTAGCTCGACATGGTGTTCCGTTGAACATCATTTCTGACAGAGATGCTCGTTTCACTGCTCATTTTTGGAGAACCATGCAATCTGCTATGGGGACCCAACTTAATCTGAGCACAGCTTATCATCCGCAAACGGATGGTCAATCTGAGAGAACAATCCAGACTCTGGAGGATATGCTTAGAGCTTGTGTGATCGATTTTGGTGGTAGTTGGGATTCACATCTTAAATTGATTGAATTCTCCTACAACAACAGTTATCACACCAGCATCAAAATGGCTCCTTTCGTGGCTCTCTATGGTCGAAAATGCCATTCACCAGTCTGCTGGAATGAGATTGGCGAGGCACAACTTACTGGACCTGCCCTCATTTTAGAGACAACTGACAAGGTCAAGAAAGTTCGCGATAACCTTCAGACAGCTATGAGCCGTCAGAAGAGTTACGCGGATCCAAAACGCAAACCCTTGGAATTTCAAGTCGGTGATCGAGTATTACTTAAGGTCTCACCTTGGAAAGGTGTGATCAGATTTGGAAAGAAAGGAAAACTTGCACCTAGATACGTTGGACCATTCAAGATCGTCGAAAGAATCGGAAAGGTAGCCTACAGACTAGAGTTACCTCCTGAACTTGGAAATGTTCATCCAACTTTTCACGTGTCCAATCTCAAGAGGTGTTTAGCTGATGAGAACCTCCACATACCGCTTGACGAAATTCGTGTTGGCAAAACAATGAAATTTGTTGAGAAACCTGTGGAAATCATGGAACGTGAAGTCAAGTGGGTTAAACACAAGCGCATTCCTTTGGTCAAAATTCACTGGGAAGCTAAACGTGGACCTGAGTTTACTTGGGAACGCGAAGATCAAATGAAGGCGAAATATCCACATCTTTTTCCACGAGTTTCCTCTAAATAAATTTCGGGACGAAATTTCCACAAGTAGGGGAGACTGTAACAACTGTGCTTGTAATCATTATGAACAGTACCATTATCAATAAAACAATGTTATTTGATCCCAATGTTTGTTTGGTTGTGTTTTACATTTTTCATGTTTTGACTTTTGTTCAATTTCAAACTCTACATCACTTTCTGGAGAGTTATACGCAAACTGGTGCGTAAACGTACTCAGTTTAATGCGAAAAATACTCCGGAACATCAACATATACCCAACATACCTTAAATAACCTTTACATAACTTAGAAATAAGTTTTGAAGGCTTTGGTATGGCAAAAACAAGTTAATTCGCTTATAGGGACTAAATATGACAAACTGCGAAAGTATGTCAATTTGAACTGTAACGAACATTCCGGAACATGACCATAAGTTAAACACACCTTAAATATCCTTTACATAGCTTAGAAATAGGCTTTGAGGGGTTCGGTGTGCTAAAATAAACTTTTGGGTCATTCAGGGACTAAAAGTGCCAAAAAGTGCACAAGTTTGCATTTTCGTGCATAACTTACGTTCTGAATACATCTGGACATCCAAAAATTTATGTAAGCATGACTACATTATATTTTAGTGTTCGCCATAAGAAAAATCCATTCGTCGCGTCATTTGGATCGTTTTTCGCGCTTGTGCGCATTCCGTCGTAATTAAGCGAACATCGCGTTCGTACGGCCAAACGAACTGACATCAGACATATTTTTGAACATGTTTCATGTCCACAATGTTTAGGCATCATTTTAGGGCCTTAAAGTTGGCTTTACGGGCCTTAGAAGTGTCGGAAATGGCCTTAAACATCAACAGGGACTGAAACTGTCAAAACAGAAAGTTGTTTCTGATCTGCAACTCTCAGGCGGCCCGCCTGAGTTTCTGCACATCCTGAAGCGGGCCGCGTACGCTTGTCTGATCAGATTAGAACGAACAGTCAGCATGATCCAGCTGTTTTAACCACAACCACAAGCTCACAACTTGCCAATTCAGCTGATAAGGATCATTTTAGGCTACCACAACTTTGCAACACTTGTACGGATGGGATTAAGGCACGTTTTCCATGAAACGATCTTAACGGTGGACCGAATACTATAAATACCCCACCCCCCATGCTTCAAAATCACAAGAACTTTGATTTGAGAAACTCTAAGTTGAAACTATTGTTTCATACCTGAGATTTTTGAATCGAAGTTAGCATTCGGGTACCCTTCGTAAGTATTCTTTCGTTCTTTTCCTTATTTTATTGCTTTTCGAGTCCGAAAGTGAAACTTTGTTTGACTTTCAGCGTTGACCAGTAATGGTCAATGCGAAGTTCGTTTGAACTTCGCAACGTGATTGTAATCACGATGGTCATAGTCCCTTGGGACTATGCCTACTGATTACCACGTTGTCTAGGGTCGTAGGGTAAGCGATCTAATAAATCGCTTATGCCTCGAACCCGACCCATTTGGTCGATCATTAGGATCCGACCAATTACATTAGGTGACCATAGTAGGTAGGGAATAACCTTCCGAGGTTATACCCTATGGTCACATTGTTTGAGTAGTTGTATGATAGGTAGTTTATATGCCTTAGGTAAATTACCAGAATACCCTTTTCATGTATAATTGGTAATTTAGCATATGTAACCTAAACTTTTGTCACATAACTGATTATGTAACATGTTTAGGCATATAACACTTGTCATAGGACTAGTTAGGCGGTCCAAACGCGTTTCACGCGCACGACGCGTTAAAGTAGCATAAGCTTCCTAAACGGGTCGTAATGGGTCGTAAACAATTATGTTAGGTTTCAATTAGTATGTAGGCTTTGTTGAACCATACTACACGAGTCTCCATACTCGTTTGGTTTACAAACCCTCATGCTACCCGATCTTCCGATTTAGGTCCGGTTTATTAACATAGTTACCTATATTAGGTGCCGTTTGATTCCGTGATCTATACCATTGTTTGGTTGTCACTCCAGGACTACTGAGTAATATCAAGTGAGTACATAGACCCCTCTTTTACTGTTTTCCAAACTGTTTTGGGGTGGAACACATGTGCCTACTTGTTACTTTCATGCTTTCTTGTTTTTACATCATATACCGGCTATGTTTGTTAGTATATTATAGTACATGATTTCATTACATTTTATGCTAGGTGTGCCCATTGTGTGCATTACTTAGTACATTGTTTTACATTACATTTCATGCTAGGTGTGCCCATTGTGTGCATTACTTAGTACATTGTTTTACATTACATTTCATGCTAGGTGTGCCCATTGTGTGCATTACTTAGTACATCATTTTACATTACATTTCATGCTAGGTGTGCCCATTGTGTGCATTACTTAGTACATCGTTTTACATTACATTTCACTAACATTGATCATGCCATTCGTTAGTAGGTAGTGGTACCATAGGAATTGACAACTCCCGTTCCGGACATCCTGGGTATGGGGATGAAAGGAATGACCGAATTCGATAGACATAACTTAGATAAACCTTTAATTTGTTTAAGGGTTTATCGCCACAGTCTCAAGGCTTAGATGTATGCATTTTAACATTACCGCATAAATGTTTGTATCAGTATAGCATGCATTTGTTACACAAAACATAACTTTGATTTAAACTATGTTTTACTTCAATACCTTGTTTTTGTGCATTTTACATATGGTTTAGTTGATATATTTCACTACCATACATGACATTTTGGTTACACATTACATGATCTACATTGAACATAAACATTTTGACATTGATATACACATTTGGTGGTTTACATTGGACATAGACATTTTGATATGGTTTACACAATAACACTTGACAATTGGTTTGTACATGAACAAGTTACATTGGTGGTTGTTTGGGTAAGTGATTTGAGTAACGAGGCGTGTGTAATATGATACAAACATGGTGGATACGCCGCTGGTACTTCCTATATATAAGTGTTTGTATAATATTACATAGCGCAACGTTATTTAAACCATTTCAGTATAGACATATTACATTTTATACAAATAACATATTTTTCACACGACATTGATTTACAAAACAATTTATCTTATACAACTCATTTTACATGGTTATTCATTTAACCTTACATTTATTTATACATATCATCTAATCTTATCGTTTTTCAAATGATTTACAAGACAAAGCAAATTACAAGGTTCATGACTAAACATTTTCTCAAATACAAGTCATGAATCCTATTTTCACAAACCTATGTATCTCACAGGCATTTTTATGCTGACGTACCTATTTTCACATGTGTTTTCAGGAGCTTTTCTGTAGGATGTTGATCATGACACTAGGGCGGACCTGTGCCTTAGAGACTAAAAACGAAGATAGACTTGTTTAATTATGTTATAAACTCTTTTGTTTACTGTTCAAGACAATGTAACACCCTTGTTTGATAAATAAAAATACAACTTTGTATGCCATGGTTATGAAACAATTTATTCTGTTACGACACGCCCCGATGTTTCCGCCGCGATTTGTTGTTTTACGCGGTCGGGGTGTGACATAATGTGATAAAAGCACTTATATATAGGAAGTACCAGTGGCGTATCCACCATGCTTTTATCACATTACACCTGTCTCGTTATCTAATCACTTACCATAAACCAATCGTCCAAAATCGTTCAATTCGTTCAAATCGTTCAATCGTTCAAATTGTTCCAATCGTTCCAATCGTTCAGATCGTTCGTGTTTTAATTGTGAAATACAACTTTTGGTCGTTCTTTAAAGAATACATTCAAACCTGTGTGACTCGATATACCACCCATGGGGTATCTTTAACTAGGCCCTGAAAGACCTCTTTAACAAGATTAACAAATCAACGCATGATTTGTTAATCAGATAACAGTTTATGTCGTTCCCCAAACTACCCACCTAATCCAGTGAATAACCTAGTAACGGGATTTGTCAGATCCTTTGGTACCATAACATACTACTGGTCGTCTTGATCATAGTTAGTGAATGTCATTCGAATGTCTTTCGACTAACGCCCCAACAAGTTCGTTCACATTATTGAAATCATTGTGTTTATATAAACCATTGCATTTGTTTATGAAAACTTGAAAAGCATTTAGCACATATGAATCACCCCAAAACAATTGAAAATAGTAAAAGAGGGGAACTATGTACTCACTTGAGATTGCAAGTATCCTTGATTAAGTGTCCTAACAAAGCTCATGAAATCAAGGAATCATGTGGCACCTAGTATCGGATTACTATGTTAATAATCGAGGCCTAAATCGGGAGATCGGGTAGAATGAGGTTTCGTAAACCAAATGAGTGTTAGAACTCATATGACATGGTTTAACAGAGCCTACATTCTGAATCGAAACCTATCCTAAGTGCTTATGACCCGTTAATGTAGTCTACGCTACTTTAACGCGTCATTTGCGCAAAAGCGCAAACGAATAGCCTAACTAGTCCTATGACAAGTATTATATGCCCTAACATGTTTAAATATGTTGCATAATCAGTTTAAGTGTAAAAAATTAAGTTACATATGCTTAAATTCAAATTATCCTCGGAAGGTTATTCGCTATAAATTAAGTGACCATAAGGTATAACCTCGGAAGGTTATTCGCTATACAACTATGGTCACAAAATATGTTTGGTCGGATCCCAATGATCGACCAAACGGGTCAGGTTTGAAAGTCTAAGCGGTTGTTTAGACCGCTTGACTTGCGACCCTAAACAAGCACTAAACTAAAACTGACGAGTTAAACATGTTAAAACATGTTCAACTAAGTTAGAAAACTGAATTGATATCAAAACAAAGTGTTTTGATACCCGAAAATAGTTTCGTCGCAAAATGAACATAATCGTTCATTTTGACCGAAATTTTGACTCGCCACTTTGACTAATCAACGTGGTAATCAGTAGGTATAGTCACAAGGGACTATGACCATCGTGATTATGCCCACGTTGCAAAGTTCAAACGAACTTTGTCTTGACCAAATCATGGTCAAAGCTGAAAGTCAAACACTGTTTGACATTCTTGCTTGAAATAAATAACCAAGCATGAAAGAACACTTACAAGAGTCCAAGCTTGGAAAAATAGAACTAAAAAACCAGGTAGGAGGCCTTCAACAAGTGTGAGAGCCTCCAATAGAGCAAATGGAGAAGAAAATGAAGATCGAGCAAGTTGAAGTTGAAGAAGGCTTGGGTATTTATAGAAATCTTGAAGCCACAAGATCATTCCACGTGTTTTTAAGTAAGATCTTGGCCTTACACTTGTTAAACATTGATTAGGCAACTTGATAAACACACAAACCAGCCCACAATTTGAAGAAACCATGGATTAAATCAAGGACAACAACTGATTTAGAAGTTTCTGAATTATGTGGTGCTGGCACTAGCTTACAGATCGTAAGCATAATCCCATATGGTCCGTATGGGACCTGCAGACCAGCAACTTTTGCATTTTGGCAGTTTTAGTCCCTGAGCTTGGTTTGTCGCGATTCGGCACTTCTAACACCCGTTAAGCCCATTTTCAAGCTCCGTGATGAAGTTAAAGTATATTTAACTTGAATTGTGCTAAAAAATGTCACGGATGTCGGTTTGTTTGGTTGTACGGTTGCGTTGTTCGGTTAATTACGACGGAAAATGTTAACGGACGTCAAAACGAAGCAAATTGTGAAACGAAAGGTATTTTTGCATTCCTATCACTAAAATACAATATTCTAGTGATTACAAAAATTTTTGGATGTCCGGATATGGTCAGAATGCAAGATATGCACAAAATGCATACTTTCACAGTTTTGACGCTTTTAGTCCCTGTGATCAAATAAGCGTATTTTCGCATACCGAGCCCCTCAAAACTTATTTCTAAGATATGTAAAGGATATTTAGGGTATGTTTAGCTTATGATCATGTTCCGGAGTGTACGTTGCTATACAAATTGTCAGACTTTTGCAGTTTGTCACAAATAGTCCCTGTGATCGAATTAACTTGTTTTTGCCATACCAAACCATTCAAAACTTATTTCTAAGTTATGTACAGGTTATTTAAGGTATGATAAGCTTATGTCACAATTCCGGAGTGTATGTCACGTTAAACTGATTACGTTTACATAACAGTTTGCGTATAACTTCCAGAAAAGCTTCTCGAGAGTTCGAAATCATACGAATTTTGATATGTGTACTTGTCATATGTAATTGTACAAATCCCGAGAATGAAATAGAATATTTCATTGGATTCGTAATTATATGATGATCGTAATGGCACAACTATCACATAATCATAAATAAAATTCGTTATTTCATACAAGTTATACTTTGCCTATTCATTCATACTTGTACGTTTCAATTCGTTATGCATTTAATGTCTTATTCGTGAATCTTGTAAACGGAATCGACTTACAAATACAAATCGTATACTCATGACTCATATACTTCGCATACGCTATTATGTCACTTATCCATATATAACATACTTGGGCATTTGATACACACACTTATTTTATCACATATTTGGTAAAATTAAAACATGTTACATACTTGATTGTCATACACTTATACATCGCATCTTATGTTTAATTAAAACATGTTTAAAATATATACTAGACCTTAAACATGTTAGGTTATACTTTAGACATAGTAAATACAAAACATTAGTCTTAATTATACAACTTATATTATATAATCAACAAAAAAGAAAAAAATAAAAGATGGCAGCAGGTCCGATCGGCCAGACATATGGCTGCTTCCCTTGAGTTTTTTTTTCAATGCTCAAACCCTTTTTCAACATAATGTTTCTTAATTAGTTAAATGTGCTTCTAACCTATCATAATATCAAATGCACATGACTAACTTATATGATTTATAAGACAAAAAAATAATAAAAGGGGACACCCCCCCCCCCTTGCGAACAGGAACAGTCCTTGGTGGCTGATTTCCTTGACTTTGCAATGTTAAAATCATCTCCATAGATATTTTAATTAGTTAGTGGAATGTTTAAGGGATATAAGACCTAAACTATTATTGTGACACAAAAAAAGAAGATATTAAATGGCTGCCAATTCTGGCCGCTAATATGAAGACAGCCACAATTTTTTTAATTGTTTTAACCCTCAACCAATTATAATTAATGCCAACCCCCTTAAACCCTAATCCTCACCCTATGAATACCCAATTATATCCAGCCCCTTTTCCACTTTTATAACCCTTAAACACTCCCAAAAACCTCCCTAAACTCAGCTTGTTTCATCATAATTTGAGCACAAAGTTTCAGCTTTTCCAAGTGAGTTTCAACTCACTTCTTCTTCCATTTCTACCTTGTTTTTTTCCTTTAAAACATCTGGATAACCTCTAGGAAGGTTTTCACAAGTTTGCTTGGGCAAACTAAGGTGAAACCTCACCATTTTTTAGGTCTAAAGTGCATATCAAATTCTGCCCATTTTTATCTCTTTGTATATTCATCTTCATGTTGATAACTTGATGGAATCTTGTTCCCATCAAGCTCCCAATCAAGTCTATGATTGTAGGTTTGTATTAGGGTGATTACCATCAAAGTTATGAGTTCAAAAACTCACTTACTTTCTGTTTAAACTTGATAAACAAATGATGAAAAGAAGCACAAGTCATCATCTTCTATATGATGAACTTGTGACTTGTGAAGTGTGAACAAATGGAGGCTTTGGCCTTCCAAACTAAGTTCCACTCCTTTATTTGAACACTTTTATGACTTGATAGATTAGATTTATGTTATTTTTATTCATGACCCTCCCACCATCTTTAAGATGGTGTGTGTAGTGATGAATCTTATAATGAGGTTTTCTAAACCTCCATGCTTGACATCCATGATGCTATATGACAATACTTGATTGGACTTAGTTTTTAGGATGTATTATTACTATATAAACTATGTATAATTATATAAAAACATTGTTGAGTTTGTGGTGCTAATCAAACCATGATTAACTATCATAAACCTAAGCTATCATATCAAAGATTCTAGAGTTCTTGTTATGATTCCAATGGGCAATTTGGGACCCATGAAACCACTAATTATGATGTCATAAACAAACCCTTAGAACTTACTGATGTGTGTAAAATGCAACATATAAATTACATCAAATGAGGCATAAAACTAACCCTTTTTTAGTACTAATGTTGGAAAAAGTGTTCTTTTGTCTTCCTTTTGTATTTTCAGGATTAAATGAGCTCCAATTTTTTTTTGAATTATTATTTTTTTTATTCGACAAAATGCACTTTACATCAATATCGCAGGTAAGCGAGCAACAAGCTGCGCCGCTACCCCTTTCTAGATAGCAAACCCTAGCCTATTAAAAACAAACCACTGCCCCCTGTTGATGAGCCACTGCTGTGGGCAACCTGTTGGACCCTAGTCAGCAAACGGATAGCTTCTGGAGCCAGGGATCCAAAGGTGTCGAAGGCGAAGGGGACAAATGCATGTTGGTTATCAGCACATGCTTTAGCGTGTTTGTCCACCTTTTCAGATTCTGCTTTCTTTACCGCTTGTCCTGCTACAAACCCATTTTCCCTTAACCCAGCTAAGGGAGAGACTCCTGTGAGATCTACACAAGCATGTTTCCCTCCCGCCCAGCCAAAGACGAGCAGGTCCGCTGGTCTCAATGTAGATCTCCCTTCCATGGGGTCTATAAGGAAATTCACAGGGGCCTCCTTCTTGGCAGAAATCCCTGCTCTCCTCAAGATGTCCCCCAAAACATCCCTCACCCAGTCATGCCGGTATTTGAAACCAGGGAGCTCCTTGCAATGAACAACATGCTCCCCGTATTTATCCATGCAGGCTTTACGGCAAATGAACAAAAGAAGCAAAAATACAGCTAAATCTAACATAAATACAAGAAAAGGAATAAACATGGCATGCCCGACCCCCCGACAGCATCTTCCCAAGCAAAAACAAGATATCAGAAGGCTGACACGCCCCGTGCCCAGCGGACACGGGGGCGTGCCCAAGTGTCTGCAAAAATGTGACAACCCTCAAAATTACATGTATCCGTACAATTTATTAATGTTAATTAAAGTGCTTGATGACTGTGCTGAATTACTTAACTGCTTTCTGATTACTGCGTCATACTTACATGTGCTTGTTAACATACTAGTCTTGTGCAAAAAATTGACTAAATGGTCCTGTATGCTTTCCTAAGTGTTGGGAATTAAAAGTGTTACAAAAAGATACATAAAAGACACTATACGGAATAACTTAGCACTTTAACGAACCGGTATCAAACCGAACAACCAGACATTACCCGAAACACCAAAATAATGCTAGAGGCATTGTTTTAGCATTACCAAGCTAGTTATGGTCCCCGGACATCATAGCACACTATATAAATAACTAATAACTAAACACCTAACTATATACTTGAAACTTAACTAGTTCTCCTAACTATTAGTTACAATTCAACTCTATACCCCCCCCCCCCATGTCCACGGCTCCAATAAGGGACCCACCTTGTTGATTAGTTTCAATTTTTAATTAGATTGTGTTGGCACATAATGGACATATTACACAAGGGTTATTATGGTGGAATGGTTATAAGAATGCACCAAAGGTTCTAGCTTCATATCATCTTCATCACTCCACACCAAAACCTCTCTCCCCTCTCCCTCTTGGTCACGGCCGAAGACCACCACCACCCTACCATCACCTTCATCTCATCTTCATTCAATCCAAGCTTATACCAAGGTGCTACAAGGTGTTCAACGAAGCTTGGTGTTCTCGGAAGTTGAATGACCTTCTCTATTTGCTATTAACCACCACTTTTCTTCTCTAGAACTTCCCTAGCCTTGAGCTAGTGGTAAGAACTTGAATCCCTTCATTTTACATCTTATTTAAGTGGTTAAAGTAAGATACATGATGTTAATCTTGAAGAACACTAAGAATCAAAAGAATGAAACCTTAACAAAAGCTTAAAGCATGAAGAAATCATGTTGTTTTAATGTTGATATGCTTGTTGATTCTTATTTGTTTGTGGAAATGATGTTGATCATCATGTAGTCTTGCTAGATCAGGATTAAAAACATAATCTAGCAAGATGAGAGGATGAAAATGTTAAAGGTTATGGATCATCCTCACTAAAGTCATAAGCTTGAATGAATATAATGTTTCTTGTAAAATGATGAACAAAGTAAGTTTAAAGTCTTGTAGATCTAAATATTTCAAGTATGATTTACCAAGAAACCAAGTTAAAAATACAAGTTTTACTAAATCTTGGTTCTTACATAAATATACATCATTTTTAGTGGTTAACGAAGTGAAGAAACACATGTGTAACAAGAAAAAATACATGAAGAAGCATTTTAGAAAAATATGAACATAAGTTGTAAAGATCCATATTCTTTAAAAATGGAGTTTTTAAAGAAGCAATCACACTTTAAGGGGTAACAAGACTTACTAAATAAACTAGTAAGTTACTACACATTTTTATAAATTTTCAACTTCATGAAATGGTAATTTATGCTTGTTTTAACAAGATTGGTAAGTAAAAATTGTATATTATTGATTGATGATTATTGAATAATTTTTGGAAAAGAAAATGATATGCTTAATAGCATGGACACCTCCATTTACAAAGGAAACTCTGGCGAAATTTTCTAAAAATTCCAACACTTAGAAAATATTTTTCTAAACAAGCGTTACATGTATATTTTATAACATGTGTTTCGAATATAAACTTCGCCATAATTTTTGTTACAAAAATACAAAGTATCGGAGGTTGATTTTTAAAAGTAAAATGGATAAATATATATTTAGAATATATATTTTATATTAGGACACTTGTGTGGATACTTGTTTATTTTGTGAGATAGTTATATTATTTTAGGTTAAAATAATGTAACTTAACAATATAACTCGACATTTGAATTGTGTGGTATGTGATAGAAGTAATGAGTAAACAAACCGTACGTAGGATATGTGTTGTGCATGAGAAACTGATTGTTATCCGTACCTTATTAGGACGTGCTTGATTTCTGATTATTAGAGTAACTAATCTAACCGAGCAAACCAAGGTGAGTTCACACACTTTCTAAGGCATGGGATTCCCGGTGGTTGGGAATGGGTTAAAGAATTAAAACGGAACCTAGATATCCTCCTTGGGTAGGATATGTACCGCCATCCTCCATGGGTAGGATGCCAATATTAATCCTGCGTATTCTCCTTGGGTAGAATACGTACGTTTGTCCTCCTGGGGTAGGACAACAACCTGAAAACTTACTAGACAAAAACTCTATCATTAAGTCCCTCATTTTATATCGACTTAATCACCGAGGCCAATGGCAAGCAGGTCATTAGTTAATAGCGCTATTAGGTTTAACAAACCTCACACCGTGCCAGTCGGACGGGCATGTACTAATGGACTATGGCAAACTGTCAATGATGATAGACATTGACGTAGGGCACAACTTATTTTCGTTAGTAGTTGATATGGTAACGGTCTAGTGGTTCACATGGGGAAACCCCCACTGATCATGGATATGGTTTGGGTAATAAAGAAGGAACTGGTTAATCATGTTTTCAACTATGGGGTAACCCCCACGGCAAGTAAGCCAGCAAGAGACAACCCATGTTTTCGAAAACAACTTAAAACTAAAAAAACCAATCGTGAACTCACTCAACTTTGTTGTTGACTCGTTGTTAAATGCCTTACAGGTCGTTAGATGCTTATGGAGCTTGCACGAGGAGGAGGTCGTTGTGGGATGCGGTCTGTTATGTCCCGTGCTTAATAATTAAACTTTATAAACTTATGGAACTTATGTTTTGGGTCTTTAAACTTATGAACTACGAACTCATGTTTTAGTTTTACGTATTATGCTTCCGCTGTTAACTTAAGTTGGTTAATTTCTTTTGGTCACCAATTGTATTGTGGCTGGTTTTATCTACTTAATTATGTTGTTCAATATGATTGGTGGCTCGATCCTGGTCATGTCACGCCTCCAAGCGGTGATACTCCGCTTGGTGGATTTTGGGGGTGTGACAGATTGGTATCTGAGCCATTGGTTATAGCGAACTTGGTTTTAAAAAGGGGAAAAGCTTTTTGATAAAACCAGACTATAACCTGTATAGTGCTCAACGATCCACAACGACGCTTCGCTCCACGTGCAATACTCGACATAATAAGTGGTATGATTTATGTTTATATTCTCGGTTAGATAGTTCACGCTGTGCACTAGTTAACGTGATAACTGCTATTTGAACCTTGTGTGCTTACTCTCTCCTGTTATCCCACGCTTACACACTTTCGCGACACTTTTCTCACTTACGTTGCTTCGTTGTGAAGATCATGAACGGACGCGAAGGACGTATCAACCTAACTCAAGCCCAGTTGACGGCTTTGATCAATGAACGGTTTGCTGAGGCACTCGCAGCTGTCCCTGCAGGAGGTATAACCTGCCATATCAACCCATCTTAGGACGTTTAGATCCTACCTTCGCAAACCAACCCTCGTGCTTAACCTTGTCTTTTATTCTCACGCAATAGGTCAACATGCTCAGCCTCCTGTGTGCACGTTCAAAACATTCATGGATTGCCGACCTAGTACTTTCAGCGGCACAGAAGGAGCTGTAGGCCTTCTTCACTGGTTCGAGAAGCTTGAGTCTCTTTTTGAGATGTGTGAATGCCCTGAAGATCGTAGGGTGAAATTTGCTACTGGAATGCTTGAAGGTGCTGCGTTAACCTGGTGGAAAGCACAGGTTCAACTGCTAGGGCTGGCGGTTGCTAATGCCACCCATGGAATGACTTCAAAGAATTGATCAAGGAAGAGTACTGTAGTCGTGACGACATGCACAAGCTAGAGGTGGAATTTTTCAATCTGAAGATGACGGGGTCTGAGATTGAGGCGTATACGAAGAGGTCAAACGAGCTGGCCATCTTGTGTCCTACTATGGTGGACCCTCCCATCAAACGTATTGAGCTGTACCTCAAGGGTCTCGTACCAGAGATTCAGAGTCACGTGACTTCAGCTAACCTGGGTACCATTCAGCAAATCATCCGGTTGGCTCATCGTCTCACTAATCAGGCAGTTGAACAGAGTAAGCTGCCCAAGTGTGTCAGCGCTACTACTACTGATGCTCCCTGGTGATAACAAGCGCATATGGGATGGAAATTCAGGTAAGGGTTCTACTTCAGTTCAGTTCAGTTTCAGTCCCAGCAGCGAAAGACTGATGACTACCAGAGTCCTGGTCAGCAATCTTCTGGTAGTCAAGGACAGGGTGGATACCGAGGGAACCACCCCAAGTGCAACCGGTGCAACAAGCATCATAGCGGGCAGTGCCACAAGGGTCGTTGTCTGAGGTGTAACAAGTTTGGTCATGAAGCAAAGGATTGCAGGGGCACACGACCAACAAATTAGAATCGCCAACAACAACAACAAGCTCCACAGAACCACCAGCAGCAGCAACAACAGGGCAATAAAGGATGCTTTCAGTGTGGCGCTGAAGGCCACTTTAAGAGGAATTGTCCTCAGCTGAACCAGAATCAGAACAACAACAACCAAGGAAACGGGAACAACAATGGAGGCAACAATGGAGGCAACAACAGGGGTAACAATAATGGCAATGGAGCCAGGGGACGTGTTTTTGTTCCGGGTCAGGGTGACACGAGGAACGATCCCAACGTTGTGATGGATAAGTTTTGTCTGGACGACTTCTTTGTTGCTGTTTTATTTGATTCGGGTGCCGATACTAGTTATGTGTCCTTAAAAGTTAGCCAAATGCTTAAGCGCACTCCAACACTTTTGAACACCAAACACACGGTAGAACTAGCAAACGGTAAAAGCCTTGAAGCCACACACATAGTTAAGGGTTGTAACCTCGTCTTAGCTGGTCAGACCTTCTCTATCGATCTTATTACTATCGTACTTGGTAGTTTCGACGTCGTTATTGGGATGGATTGGCTATCTCAACATCAAGCGGAGATTATTTGCAAGGAGAAAATCGTCCGCATCCCTAGTTCTGGTAAAGAACCGCTTATGATTCATGGTGACAAGAGTGGTGCTGTTTTGGGCATCATCTCTTTCCTTAAGGCCCAGAAGTGTTTGCGAAAGGGCCACACTGCTATCCTAGCCCTCGTTTATGATACATCCTCGGAAGAAAGGAAGATAGAAGACATACCTATTGTACGCGATTTTCCTGAGGTATTTCCTGAGGAATTACCTGGTCTTCCGCCTCATCGTCAAGTTGAGTTTCAAATCGAGCTAGCTCCTAGAGCAGCGCCCATAGCTCGAGCACCTTATCGTCTAGCTCCATCCGAACTTGAAGAACTGTACCCGCAACTACAAGAACTCTTGGAAAAGGGTTTCATACGTCCTAGCTCTTCACCTTGGGGAGCTCCAGTGTTATTCGTAAAGAAGAAAGACGGTACCTTCAGAATGTGTATTGACTACCGCGAACTCAACAAGGTGACCGTGAAGAATCGTTATCCCCTTCCACGCATTGATGATTTATTTGACCAGTTGCAAGGGTCGAGTTTCAATTCCAAGATTGACCTAAGGTCAGGCTAGCGTCAACTGAGAGTCCAAGACGAGGATGTCTCTAAAATAGCATTCAGGACTCGTTATTGACATTACGAGTTTCTGGTTATGCCTTTCGGATTGACAAATGCACCTGCAGTCTTCATGGATCTCATGAACAGAGTGTGCAAGCCTTACCTGGATAAGTTTGTTATTGTATTCATCGACGATATCCTGATCTATTCGAAGAGTCAGGAAGAACAGGAGCAACACCTGAGGCTTATTTTGGAACTTCTTCGAACAGAGCAGTTGTATGCCAAATTTTCGAAATGTGACTTCTGGCTTCGCGAAGTCCACTTTCTAGGCCACGTGGTAAACAAGGATGGGATTCATGTGGATCCATCCAAGGTTATCTCGATCAAGAACTGGCCTGCACCCCGTACACCAACAGAAATCCGCCAATTCTTGGGTTTGGCAGGATACTACAGAAGGTTTATCAAGGATTTCTCTAAGATTGCGAAACCTCTCACCTCACTAACTCAGAAGGGTGTCACCTATCGTTGGGGTGATGCACAGGAATCTGCTTTTCAGCACTTAAAAGATAGACTTTGTAGCGCGCCTATCCTCTCATTGCCTGAGGGCACAGATGATTTTGTGGTTTATTGCGACGCTTCCATCCAAGGACTGGGTTGGGTGTTGATGCAACGTGACAAGGTCATTGCCTACGCATCGCGCCAACTTAAAGTTCGCGAAAGGAACTACACTACGCACGACTTGGAATTGGGAGCAGTTGTTTTCGCACTTAAGATATGGAGACATTACCTATACGGTACCAAGTGCACCATTTACACCGATCACAGGAGTCTCGAGCATATCTTCAAGCAAAAGGAGCTGAACATGCGACAACGCCGATGGGTCGAACTCTTGAATGATTATGAATGTGCGATCAAGTATCATCCGGGCAAAGCCAATGTGGTGGCTGACGCTCTCAGTCGAAAGGATACTATACCTAAGCGTGTACGTGCGTTACAGCTTACCATTCACTCTAACCTTCCCGCTCAAATTCGTGATGCTCAGGTTGAAGCACTGAAAGCAGAAAACATCAAGGCTGAGTCCCTGCGAGGATCAAGGAAATGGTTAGAACAAAAGGAAGACGGCGCCTACTATGTTAACGGGCGCATCTGGGTTCCACTTTATGGAGACGTACGCGAGCTTGTGATGGATGAAGCACATAAGTCTCGTTATTCAGTGCATCCTGGTTCGGATAAGATGTACCACGACTTAAAGACTACATACCGGTGGCCTAGCATGAAAGCTCACATAGCAACCTACGTAAGTAAATGCTTAACTTGTGCTAGGGTCAAGGTCGAATACCAGAAACCATCAGGCTTACTCCAACAACCAGAGATCCCGAAATGGAAATGGGAGCAAATTTCCATGGATTTCGTTACTGGCCTGCCTAGATCTCAACGCGGAAATAATATCATTTGGGTAATCGTGGATCGACTGACCAAGTCTGCACATTTTCTGGCTATCAAGGAAACGGATAAGTTTTCTACTCTAGCAGACATCTACCTAAAGGAAGTGGTATCAAGGCACGAAGTGCCAACCTCCATCATTTCTGATCGTGACTCACATTTTACGTCTGAATTGTGGCAAGCTATGCACAAGTCCTTTGGTTCTCGATTAGACATGAGCACGGCATACCATCCACAGACGGATGGAAAATCTGAACATACCATCCAAACCCTTGAAGACATGCTTAGGGCATGTGTAATCGACTTTGGTAATGGCTGGGAAAAACACCTCCCGTTAGTGGAGTTTTCGTATAACAACAGTTACCACACCAGTATCAAGGCCGCTCCATTCGAGGCATTGTACGGACGGAAGTGCCGACCACCTCTTTCTTGGGTAGAGGTTGGCGACATTCAAATCACAGGCTCAGAACTTGTAGTAGATACAACCGAGAGGATTGCTCAGATACGACAACGAATGGTGGCAGCTCGTGACCGTCAGAAAAGCTATGCGGATAAGCGCAGGAAACCACTTGAGTTCCAGGTTGGGGATCGAGTGCTACTCAAAGTCTCACCTTGGAAAGGTGTAGTTCATTTTGGCAAACGAGGCAAACTCAATCCGTGCTATGTCGGACCGTTCGAAATCATTGAGAAAATTGGCAAAGTCGCTTACAAGTTGAATCTACCTGAAGAACTCAGCGGAGTTCACAATGTTTTCCATGTGTCGAATCTGAAGAAGTGTCTGTCAGATGAGACCCTCATAGTTCCTCTCAAGGAGCTCACTATCGACGATCAGTTGCGATTCATCGAGGAACCAGTAGAGATTACTGATCGAGATGTTAAGATTCTCAAGCGTACCAGAATACCTCTTGTCCGAGTTCGTTGGGATTCCCGTCGTGGCCCAGAGTATACCTGGGAACGAGAAGACCAAATGAAACTCAAGTATCCCCAGCTGTTTAAGAAAAGTGCAACCACTACTGAGGCTGAAGCTACTGCAGAATTTCGGAACGAAATTCCAAACCAACGGGGGGGTGATGTGTCACCCCAGGAAAACCACGCAACTTAACTAGCTTCCTCAGTAAACACGTGCTAAATTTCGGGACGAAATTCTCTTAACAGGGGGAGGATGTGACAACCCTCAAAATTACATGTATCCATACGATTTATTAATGTTAATTAAAGTGCTTGATGACTGTGCTGAATTACTTAACTGCTTTCTGATTACTGCGTCATACTTACATGTGCTTGTTAACATACTAGTCTTGTGCAGAAAATTGACTAAATGGTCCTGTATGCTTTCCTAAGTGTTGGGAATTAAAAGTGTTACAAAAAGAAACATAAAAGACACTATACGGAATAACTTAGCACTTTAACGAACCGGTATCAAACCGAACAACCGGACATTACCCGAAACACCAAAATAAAGCTAGAGGCACTGTTTTAGCATTACCAAGCTGGTTATGGTCCCCGAACATCATAGCACACTATATAAATATCTAATAACTAAACACCTAACTATATACTTGAAACTTAACTAGTTCTCCTAACTATTAGTTACAATTCAACTCTATACCCCCCCATGTCCACGGCTCCAACAAGGGACCCACCTTGTTGATTTGTTTCAATTTTTAATTAGATTGTGTTGGCACATAATGGACATATTACACAAGGGTTATTATGGTAGAATGGTTATAAGAATGCAACAAGGGTTCTAGCTTCATATCATCTTCATCACTCCACACCAAAACCTCTCTCCCCTCTCCCTCTTGGTCATGGCCGAAGACCACCACCACCCTACCATCACCTTCATCTCATCTTCATTCAATCCAAGCTTATACCAAGGTGCTACAAGGTGTTCAACGAAGCTTGGTGTTCTCGGAAGTTGAATGACCTTCTCTATTTGCTATTAACCACCACTTTTCTTCTCTTGAACTTCGCTAGCCTTGAGCTAGTGGTAAGAACTTGAATCCCTTCATTTTACATCTTATTTAAGTGGTTAAAGTAAGATATATGATGTTAATCTTGAAGAACACTAAGAATAAAAAGAATGAAACCTTAACAAAAGCTTAAAGCATGAAGAAATCATGTTGTTTTAATGTTGATATGCTTGTTGATTCTTATTTGTTTGTGGAAATGATGTTGATCATCATGTAGTCTTGCTAGATCAGGATTAAAAACATAATCTAGCAAGATGAGAGGATGAAAATGTTAAAGGTTATGGATCATCCTCACTAAAGTCATAAGCTTGAATGAATATAATGTTTCTTGTAAAATGATGAACAAAGTAAGTTTAAAGTCTTGTAGATCTAAATATTTCAAGTATGATTTACCAAGAAACCAAGTTAAAAATACAAGTTTTACTAAATCTTGGTTCTTACATAAATATACATCATTTTTAGTGGTTAACGAAGTGAAGAAACACATGTGTAACAAGAAAAAATACATGAAGAAGCATTTTTAGAAAATATGAACATAAGTTGTAAAGATCCATATTCTTTAAAAATGGAGTTTTTAAAGAAGCAATCACACTTTAAAGGGTAACAAGACTTACTAAATACACTAGTAAGTTACTACACATTTTTATAAATTTTCAAGTTCATGAAATGGTAATTTATGCTTGTTTTAACAAGATTGGTAGGTAAAAATTGTATATTGTTGATTGATGATTGTTGAATAATTTTTAGAAAAGAAAATGATATGCTTAATAGCATGGAAACCTCCATTTACAAAGGAAACTCTGGCGAAATTTTCTAAAAATTCCAACACTTAGAAAATATTTTTCTAAACAAACGTTACAAGTATATTTTATAACATGTGTTTCGAATATAAACTTCGCCATAATTGTTGTTACAAAAATACAAAGTATCGGAGGTTGATTTTTAAAAGTAAAATGGATAAATATATATTTAGAATATATATTTTATATTAGGACACTTGTGTGGATACTTGTTTATTTTGTGAGATAGTTATATTATTTTAGGGTAAAATAATGTAACTTAACAATATAACTCGACATTTGAATTGTGTGGTATGTGATAGAAGTAATGTCACACCCCGACCACGTGGAACAACCAAACGTGGTGGAAACGTCGGGGAGTGTTGTAACATAATTAATTGTTTCAAATCCATGGCAATTGAAGTTTCGTTTTATTAATCAAACATGACAGTTTACATTGTTTTAAACAAGAACCAAAGAGTACATAACATAAATTAACTAGTTCTTGTCTCGTTTTAAGTCACTAAGGCACAGGTCCGCCTAAGTATGTCTTGATAAGTCCTATGCATCATCTCCTGAAAACACATGTGAAAATAGGTACGTCAGCATAAAAATGCCTGTGAGATACATAGGTTTTGTGAAAACAAAATTCATGACTTATGTTTGAGAAAATGTTTAGCCATGAACCTTGTAATTTGCTTTGTCTTGTAAATCATTTGAAAAACGATAAGATCAGATGATATGTATAAATAAGAGAATAATGTATGGCTAAATGAATAACCATGTAAAATGAGTTTGTATAAGATAAGTTGTTTGTAAATCAATGTCTTGTGAAAAGTATGTTATTTGTATAAAATGTTATATGTCTCAAATTGAAATGATTCAAATAACGCTACAATATGTGATATCATACAAACACTTATATATAGGAAGTACCAGCGGCGTATCCACCGTACTTGTATCATATTACATACGCCTCGTTACTTAAATCACTTACTCAAACCAAACCATCAAGATGAAATGTTTAACAATTGTAGAAATGTTTATGTATAGTCAAATGTCTATTGTCAAATGTAAATCATGTCAACAGATACAACTGGTTCACACGGTTCAATAGTTACAAACGGTTCATATAATCAAAGGGTTACGACGGTTCACATAGTCAAATGGTTACAACGGTTCAAAATGTAGTATAATGTGTTCATATGCAGGATGAGCATATGCAACAGAAATGCAATGTAAAACAATGTACTAAGTATGCACGTAATGGACATACATAGCATACGTGTATTGTAAAGTGATGTACTAAGTATGCACACAATGGGCATACATAGCATAAAATGTATTGAAATCATGTACTATAAATGTACTAATAAACATAGCAAGTATATGATGTGAAAACAGGAAAGCATGAAAGTAACAAGTAGGCACATGTGTTTCACCCCAAAACAGTTTGGAAAACAGTAAAAGAGGGGTCTATGTACTCACTTGAGATTGCTTAGTAGTCCTTGAGTAACAACCAAACAATGCTAGAGATCACGGAAATCAAACGGTACCTAATATAGGTAACTATGTTAATATACTGGACCTATACCGGAAGATCGGATAGAATGAGGGCTTGTAAACCAAATGAGTATGAGAACTCATGTAATATGGTTTAACAAAGCCTACATACTAAAATGAAACCTAACCTAAGTGCTTACGACCCATTACGACCCGTTTAGGTAGCTTATGCTACTTTAACGCGTCGTTCGTGTGAAACGCGTTCGGAACGCCTAACTAGCCCTATGATAAGTAAAATATGCCTTAACATGTCTAATATTGTTACCAAATCAGTTTAGATACCAAAAGTTATGTTATATATGCTTAATATGAATTTTGGCGTAAAAGGGCATTTTGTTCATTTACCGAAGGCATATAAACTACCTATCATACAACTAACTAAACGTCGTGACCATAAGGTATAACCTCGGATGGTTATTCCCTATATACTATGGTCACCTAATGTGTTTGGTCGGATCCTAATGATCGACCAAACGGGTCGGGTTCGAAAGTATAAGCGATTGTTTAGATCGCTTACCTTACGACCCTATATAAGCACTAAACTATAAGTGACGAGCTAAGCATGTTAAAACATGCTTAACTAAGTTTAGAAAACCGGTTTGGTATCAAAACAAACGGTTTTGATACCTAAGAGTAGTTTGGTTACAAAACACGCAAGAATGCGCATTTTGGCCGAAACTACGGCTCGTCACTGAGCCTAGATAACGTGGTAATCAGTAGGTATAGTCACTAGGGACTATAACCATCGTGATTACGCTCACATTATGAAGTTCAAACGAACTTCGCATTGACCATAAACTGGTCAATGCAGAAAGTCAAACAAAGTTTGACTTTAACGCTAAAAGAATAAAAGAACGAAGGAACACTTACAAAGGGTCCAAGAATGGAAGGTTTGAATCCGAACACTCTCAGGTATGAAGTGTTAAACACGACAACTTAGAGAGCAAGTTCAGATTCAATGGTGTGGGTTTTTGGGGTTGGGATGGATGGGTATTTATAGGATTTCCCAAACCGTTAGGATCGTTTCTTGGAAACCGTGATCGAATCTCATCCGTACAAGTGTTGGAATGTTATGGTAGGTTAATTGGCCACCCACCATAAGGAATTGACATGTGGAATTGGGATTGGGAGTGCTAAACAGCTGGAAACAGGCTGTTAAGCTGATGTTTCTGATCTGGGAGCCTGACGCGGGCTGCGTAAGGATTAGCCCAGGTCTTACGCGGGCCGCCTGGAGCTTCTGATCAGAAAACAAGTTTCCAAAATGACAGTTTTGGTCCCTGTTGGTGTTTAAGATCATTTCTGATACGTTTAAGGCCCGTTAAGCCAACGTTAAGGCCCTAAAATGATGCCTAAACATTGTGGACATGAAACATGCTCAAAAATATGCCAGATGTTGCTTCGTTTGGTCGTACGAATGCGATGTTCGCTTAATTACGACGGAATGCGCATAAGCGCGAAAAAACGATCCAAATTGTGCGATGAATGGATTTTGCTTATGCCAAACACTAAAATAAAATATTTTAGTGCTTACATAAATTTTTGGATGTCCGGAAGTATTCAGAACGTAAGTTATGCGCGAAAATGCAAACTTGTGCACTTTTTGACACTTTTAGTCCTTGAATGACCCAAAAGTTTATTTTAGCACACCGAACCCATCAAAGCCTATTTCTAAGCTATATAAAGGATATTTAAGGTGTGTTTAACTTATGGTCATGTTCCGGAATGTTCGTTATAGTTCAAATTGGCATACTTTCGCAGTTTGTCAAGTTTAGTCCCTGTAAGCGATTTAACTTGATTTTTGCCATACCAAAGCCTTCAAAACTTATTTCTAAGTTATGTAAAGGTTATTTAAGGTATGTTAAGCCTATTTCACTATTCCAGAGTGTTCGTTGCATTAAACTGGTTATATTTACGCATCAGTGCGCGTATAACCTTCCAGAAAGCGATTTAGAGCTTGAAATCGAACAAGAGTTGATATGTGCAAAAGATACACATATTTATATAGATCCCAAGTATGAAATAAAATATTTCATTGGCTTGGTATTTCTTTGATGGTCACAGTGACCCAGGTGTCACAGTCTCCCCTACTTTAGGAAATTTCGTCCCGAAATTTATACGTAGGAGTCCATCTGTGACTTTGTGTCAAGTAACCACCAGATAAACAAGGCATAATCCTGTCATTTCCTTAACGGACAATCTTCAGAAACGAAAATGAACAGACGGGGTCATTTTCCTCAACGAGTATTCTTCAGAAACAGAAATGAAGGAATAAACAAACGGGGATTCATTTCCTCAACGGACAATCTTCAGAAACGTAAAATGAACTTACGGAGTCATTTTCAACGGTTGCTTCCTCAGGAATGGAAATGAAAAGGATAATCAAACGGATATTCATTTAATCAACGGACAATCTTCAGAAACGAAAATGAACAAACGGAGTCATTTTCAACGGGTGCTTCCTCAGAAACGGAAATGAAAAGGATAATCAAACGGATATTCATTTCCTCAACGGACAATCTTCAGAAACGAAAATGAACAAACGGAGTCATTTTCAACGGGTGCTTCCTCAGAAACGGAAATGAATAGAGTTAACTTCTAGGCACATGACAAAGCTCGCTGTGGTTTCTGTGCACTAAATTCCATAATTATCTATGCATCCATAATTACGTAATTCCTTGCACATTCCGCACAGTCTGTCTTGTAATGTTTAGGGAAAAACAAAAATCAAACATGTGATGAGGGTGACTAGACTACCATAGGGTCCTTTTAATTAGATCGACAAATGATCTTTTTTAATTAGGCCACCAAGGAGTCCTTTCAGCTATATCATCACATGATGTTCCTAACCAGATTTTTGGATCAATATGTTTAACTAGACCACTCAAGGGGTCTAATTACGGAGTAGTACTTTATAACCCAAGGGACTTAACTACAACGTAGAAGTCCATTAAGGATTTTAGATAACAAAAACTTGGATTACACCAAAAACATAAAAGGGAACACATAAGCACATAATCACATAGTTGCTTAACTCAGTTATTAATTTGTTATTAACTTGTTAGTGATTGAATATGGATATTCAAAGTACACCAGGAAACCAGTCGCTGGACTTCAATGTCCTCTGGGATCTATCTGAAAAGATAGGATGATCTCCCAAAATTCGATTTTGTTTTCAAAGAAACGTAATATTCGAATTAAGGAACACAACAATTTTAGGATTTACGGAAATATCCTTAAGTACCCTTATTAAGGATTTATAGTGGTACTTTGGGCATTCGTCTCGTGTTGTAACTTACGCCTTGTACTTCGTTTCCTTAGAATAAACGGGTACTTAGAAATTTCGTGGAAACGCAAGAGATCATAAGATGGAGAAAAAAAATTTTGGGGGTAGTTCGCTTTACAAGGGATACGATTCCTTGATTGTCGGTATTGTAAGAGATATGTTGTTTATACATGCAACCACATAAATACATTGCAATGTAAATAAGAGTTTTATTTATAAACAACGATAACAACTGTTTCTTGGACCTTGACAACAAAAGAAAATAATATATAAGACGTGATTATTTCGAAACGATGTTGTCTTCTAGTCAGTCAGATACTCATCCCTATGCTGGATTTGCATTAGCAAGCTTTGGGCAATTTCTTCGGAAATGACCCATCTCGCCACATTTGAAGCAAGAACCTGGTAGAAAACGACCTTGAGCAGGATTGTTGCCAGCTTGGTTTGGTGCAGCTGCAGCTGGGCAAACTCTTGCTGTATGGCCTATAAGTCCACAAGTTTGGCATTTGCGGCACTTTACATTGGCATGATGATGGAGGCTACATTGGTTGCACAAGGGCGCAGTTCCATTGTATGGCTTCCTAGTAGGGGGTTGAGCTGGTTGGTTGGGGACGGCTTGATCATTGTGAGTAACCATGGCGAAGTTCTGAGAATCCTTTCGCTTCTTTGACTTCTTAGGGGATCCAGTCTATTCATCCATGCTCTTTGATTCCTCGATTGGGTTCAATTCCTCGACCGGTTTCTTGTCACCTTTTCGGAAAAGTTTACCTTTCCTGATCTTTGATTCAGTCAAGGTTGCAGATAGCTCAATGGCCTGCCTAACCGTAGTGGGGTTACTACCAGTAACAATGTCCTGAACTGAGTCAGGGAGACCATCAATGTATTTTTCGATCGCCTTATCCAAAGGCGTAACCATGGTAGGACACAACAGGCTCAGCTCCTCATATCGATCAGTGTATGCTCGTTGTTCACCGCTGTGTTGCTTAAGATCGTCGAATTCCCTTTCCAAGGCTCTGATCTCGTGACGAGGACATAATTCCTTCATCATCAGTGCTCGAAGTTCTTCCCACGTTTGAGCCAGTGCCACTTCGGCACCCCTATCTCTCATCACACCGTTCCACCATGTCAAAGCTCGTTTCTCAAAGACACTAGATGCGAAATCTACCTTTCGCTCATTTGGACATTGAACATGTCTGAAGGTGCTCTCTAAACTCTCGAACCATTGCAGAAGTGCAGTCGCTCCTTGAGACCCAGAAAACTTTGATGGCTTAGCCGAGTTGAACGTCTTGAAATTGCAGGGGGCATTATTGTTGTTGAGAGCTTGGTGACATTGAGCAACGATGTTTGGGATTGCAGCAGTCATTTGCTGTGTAATGACAGCTACCAGCTCTTCAATAGATACCGGATTTTCGCGTCGAGGAGGCATTCTAAAAAAAAGGGGAAACAAGAGAGAAAACAAATGAAATGGCATTGGGTAAGAATAGGATGTTACAAATACCGACCAAAATCATGGTTGATGGTCATTTGTTTGAACCACGAAGCAAACAAACCACACAAAGGCTGAATCAAAGCAAATAGATCCTCATAGTGTATCGCGAAGACATGCTCGCCTATAAGTGGACACTCACCCCAAGAGTTCCCAGGTAAGAGTGACTGGTCCGATTATGTGGATTTGCACGAACACTCTAGCCTTAGACAGAAAACTCAGGGTACAGGCATTCACTCTTCAAGTTTGCACGTGTTCACACTATTTAGGACCCAAAACTTTGACGAGATTTTGAAAACTCAAAGGGGTTCAAAACCTTATTGTGACAACCCTCAATTTACATGTATTCCGTACAATTTATTAGTGATAATTAAAGTGCTTGATGACTGTACTGAATCATTTAACTGCTCTCTGATTACTGTGTTATACGTACATGTGCGTGTTAGCATACTAGTAGTATACGGAAAAATTACTAAACAGTCTGGTATACTTTCCTGAGTGGTAGGAATTAATCGTGTTACGAAAATATATATATAAAACGCCTTACGGAATAATTAAACACTTTAACGGAACAGTATCCGACCAAACAACCGGACATTACCCGGGACACCAAATATTTGTCAAACACATTGTGTTATTATTTCTTGGCTAGTTATGGTCCCCGTACACCATAACACCCACTAAATATCAAGTAACTAATATATGCAAGTGCATACTTGGGATTTAACAAATAATTACCAACCTAGTTACAAAATATTACAATTTACCCCCCCCCCCATGTATGAAATCGGTCACAAGGGGGCCCCACCCCATATCTCACTAGATTCATTTTAAGATTTTATGAGATATGTTGCTTGATATGTTTGCCAAGATATTATAGGGAATCTCTATATGATTGGTGGCATAAGATTATGTGATCATTGCATATCTTCCACTCTCTCTCTCTTCATATCTTCACTCAACCTTCCCAAGATCACTCATCTCCCTCAAAACTCTCTCTCTCTCTCCCTCTTGGCTGCCCAAAATCGCCACCACCACCATCATATCAACACTCACTCATTTAATCCATCATCAAGTTCCATTCAAAGCTTGAAGTTCATCCATGGAGGTTGCAAGTTGAAGAACTTTCTAAGGAGCCTTGTTCTAGTCTTTTTCATCATCTTCTCTCTACATTTTCATCACTAGAATCATCCCTAGCTTTAAGCTAGTAGTAAGTTCCTTATGTCACCTTTGTTCATCTTGTTTCATGATTAAAAGATGTAATATGGTAAATCTACAAGAACACTAAAAAGGGTTCAAACAAGAAGATGTAACATGATGTATTTATGTTAGTATGATGTTATCATGAGATGTTACTGATTTCTTGCTGATTACTTGTTAATATCGATTACTAGAAATGTTGTTGATCATTATGCATGTTAACAAAACCAATAGAACTCGCTTTAGAATGTAAAAGCTGAAAAACAAAAAGCTGTTCGGTGATTACAGCCAACTTCAGTTGGCTGTAACTGAACCTTAATAAAACGAAAAATGTGTTTTCTGAATTCTAGATTTATGTACTATGAAATACGGTTCTAATGGCACAGGAATCATAATTTTTGGACTTCGTTACTATTTTTAAAGGGGCATTTTGTAACAGCAGCTCAAGCTGCATTTTTGCTGCTGAAAATAGGTGTTATGTTTTTAGTCATAATTGGAAATCTATGATGAATTAGATCATGAAATTTGTACAGTAGATGAAAAATAATGTATCTGTAATTACCCCACTGGAATTTCGTAAATTGGACTTACAATGAATTTTTAATGAATTGTTCCGTGGACTGTGGTCAGAAAAAGAGAAATCTGAGTTCAGTCCGGAAAATGAATTTTTATAAAATATTGGTCATGAATTGGAACCCGGAATTTTTACACAATAAAATTTGGATCGTTTAAGACCTTCTGTAAAAAGTTGGGAATTTTTGAAACAAGTTAACTATTTTATTAAAATCCCCAAAAACAACACAGTTTTGAATATAAAAGCTGAAACGACATAAGTAGTGATTTGCATGTCTAAATGTCGGGTAGGTTATCCGAGAATGATATAACATGTTATGTGTCAATAAAAGTGTTATGTGCAATGTTGTATGTTTGTCTATGAGTGGGGAATAGATGGGAAGGTTATATGGGCATGAACCGTTAAAGTGATGCATGTTATGTGATAGATACTTGTAGGAACTTTGTGCTCTATTTGAAAACCACTAAATGACTAACTGGTAAATCATACTAGGACGTGATTGACCGACCTTGACTGTTAGCTATATTTGAGAGTCAAACCGAGCAACCGAGGTGAGTTCACACTCCTAAGGCATGGGATTCCCGGTGGGTTGGGAATGGGATTGAATAACTACTCGTACTATCATTACTATTAAACTACCTTTCACCGTCCTCGGATTGAAGGGCACGTACGTAAAACCTGCGTACACTCACACTCGCTACGTGTGACACCTGTGTCACTGCGACCATCAAACAAATACCAAATCAATGAAATATTGTATTTCATACTTTGTACTGGTATAAATATGTGTATCTTTTGCACATATCAACTCTTGTTCGATTTCAAGCTCTAAATCGCTTTCTGGAAGGTTATACGCGCACTGATGCGTAGATATAACCAGTTTAGTGCAACGAACACTCTGGAATAGTGAAATAGGCTTAACATACCTTAAATAACCTTTACATAACTTAGAAATAAGTTTTGAAGGCTTTGGTATGGCAAAATCAAGTTAAATCGCTTACAGGGACTAAACTTGACAAACTGCGAAAGTATGCCAATTTGAACTGTAACAGACATTCCGGAGCATGACCGTAAGTTAAACATACCATAAATATCCTTCACATAGCTTAGAAATAGGCTTTGAAGTGTTCGGTATGCTAAAATAAACTTTTGTGTCATTCAGGGACTAAAAGTGTCAAAAAGTGCACAAGTTTGCATTTTCGGGCATAACATATGTTCTGAATACATCCGGACATCCAAAAATTTATGTAAGCACTAAAATATTTTATTTTAGTGTTTGGCATAAGAAAAATCCATTCGTCGCGCAATTTGGATCGTTTTTCGCGCTTATGCGCATTCCGTCGTAATTAACCGAACATCGCGATCGTACGACCAAACGAACGTTGGTGACCGACCGGATAATATTTAAATCCCACAAATATTCTGTTATGATTAAAATCTTATTTTAATCAGGTCCGTGTTGAAAAATAAATTAAAACGCCTAAAAACGTTATTTTTCAAAGTTTAAGCGCGTACCGTGTGTTTCTGCGCAACACAGTGCTTCTACTGCAAAACGCAGACAACGCAGCCAGTCCTGGCAACTGAAATTTATTTCAGTTATAACTTGGCGAGTTTATTTTTATAGAGTAATAAAAATAATTTAGAACGCCATAAACCGGGATTTAAACGCTAGATAAAATACCCGGTACCCAGTTAAATACCCGTCTTAGCCATATACTAGGAATATGCTTGGCATATGCTTGGAATATGCTAAGGTATATGCTTGGAATATGCTAAGGTATATGCTTGGAATATGCTAAGGTATATGCTAGGAATATGCTTGGAATATGCTAGGAATATTCTAGGAATATTCTAGGAATATTCTATATGGAAAAACTATAAATACCCACCATATGTTTCATTCATAATCACTAGAAATTTGATTTGAGAAACTCTAAGTTGAAACACTAGTTTCATACCTGAGATTTTCGAATCGAGTTTAGCATTCGGGGACCCTTCGTAAGTATTCTTTCGTTCTTTTCCTTATTTTTACTGCTTTTCGAGTCAGAAAGTCAAACTTTGTTTGACTTTCAGCGTTGACCAGTAATGGTCAATGCGAAGTTCGTTTGAACTTCGCAACGTGAGTGTAATCACGTTGGTCATAGTCCCTTGGGACTATGCCCACTGATTACCACGTTGTCTAGAGTCGTAGGGTAGGCGATCTAATAAATCGCCTATACCTTCGAACTCGACCCTTTTGGTCGATCATTAGGATCGGACCAAACACATTAGGTGACCATAGTAGGTAGGGAATAACCTTCCGAGGTTATACCCTATGGTCACATCGTTTGAGTAGTTGTATGATAGGTTGTTTATATGCCTTAGGTAAATTACCAGAATACCCTTTTTATGCATAATTGGTAATTTAGCATATGTAACATAACTTTTGACATCTAAACTGATTTGACAACAATATTAGACATGTTTAGGCATATAACACTTGTCATAGGGCTAGTTAGGCGGTCCGAACGCGTTTCACGCGCACGACGCGTTAAAGTAGCATAAGCTTCCTAAACCGGTCGTAATGGGTCGATAAGACTTAGGTTAAGTTTCATTTAGCATGTAGGCCTTGTTAAACCATATCACATGAGTTCCTACACTCATTTGGTTTACAAACCCTAATGCTACCCAGTCTTCCGATGTAGGTCCGGTTTATTAACATAGTTACCTAAATTAGGTGCCGTTTGATATCCGCGATCTCTAGCATTGTTTGGTTGTTATTCAAGGACTACTGAGCAATCTCAAGTGAGTACATAGACCCCTCTTTTACTGTTTTCCAAACTGTTTTGGGGTGGAACACATGTGCCTACTTGTTACTTTCATGCTTTCCTGTTTTCACATCATATACCGGCTATGTTTGATAATACATTATAGTACATTGTTTTACATTACATTTCATGCTAGGTGTGCCCATTGTGTGCATTACTTAGTACATCGTTTACATTACATTTCATGCTAGGTGTGCCCATTGTGTGCATTACTTAGTACATCGTTT